>VNKC01001084.1:110437-197601 GCA_008042775.1 Drosophila pectinifera
TTTATTCTTTATCTTTATTAAAAGCAAGTCATTAATCCAATATTTAACCAAGTAAGTTCAAGGCTGTTCATTTTTCAAATCGTGTTTACTAAGCATAAATAAGCGTTAGATCTACACTAGCTGGTACTGTTTTAAAAATAGCTTCATAAAAGAAAGTCAAATTTAATTATTATAATATATATATATTTAATAATAATATATATATATATAATAAAAATCCTAAAAGTAATAAGAAACCCTATATATATTATATACAACAAGTAAAGTCACTTCCAAGCCCTTCTAATAAGCCGATGATGATCGAACTTCGGAGTTCGCACATTCCAATCGTTATAGCAAGTTTGACTGTGTAATTTTTCGTGTTTACACGAGTATCTATAAAATATAAATATAACTTACAGATACGGGAACTGCATATGTGCCATAAAGAGAGGCATTCCCCTGACTGTGGTTGTTGATATATTCGCTTGACCTTAGCGTCAATGTCCTCGGAACCTTGGGCTTTGTCTCCTACTTGTCTCTACAGTTCTCTACAGATTCTCCCTTTCTCTGGCGGAAAACTCGAGTCGCACGTTTCTTGACTTACAGTCGCTTTTCTCGCGCCCAAAGTCCCTGCGAAGCGTAAATGAATTTGTCCCTTTGAAGTTTTCCATGTTAATTGGGAAATTAAGCTTGACCCGCTCGCGCGAGTTGGGCTCCCATTCACTTCGCCTGAAGTCGTCGTCGTCGTATATATAAGACATTTATTTCAGTTCCCTTATTTTTTATGTGGTGCACATGATTCTTGCTGGACGGAGCTACGTTTATAATTACGTTAACTTCAATTACTGCTTACGTACAATATCAGAGCAATTTTTGTTGGTTTCCAGGTAAAACTGGTTTCTGTACGCCTTATTTTGTATTTTTCTTTATTTCTTTTTTGTATTTCGCTTATATTTTTTTGCTGCCCGACTGCCACTGCACGAGTTTTGCTATAATTTTAATTTCTTTTTGAAGTCCGGCGCAAGTGTGTTGAAGGTCCCTTAACTGCTATTTAAATAGTAGTTAAAAAATTGTTTGCCAGCATCTTGAAATTCTTCGAAATCAAACTCATTACAGATGGTTGCAGTTGGCTAGGTGCCTGGGGATCCTATACTTTTTTTGAGAGTCTCAAAGTATCTGGGAAGGAGAAGAGGATCCTCAGCTCTTATGTATATTATAATGCCTTATTTAATACATAGGTCTTGTTTTGTATATTCTACATCTTATTTTCCATTCTAAACCATTATAACCTTAAGGTATATCCTTATTTCCTTATTTTTAACACGATCCTTTGACTCATATCTGAATGCCTTCCTTATGTACTTAATCTTTGTGAATTGAGATATGTTTTTGTATCTTTTTGGAACATAGGTCTTGTTTTGTATATTCTACAACTTATTTTTCATTCTAAACCATCATAACCTTAAGGTATATCCCTGTTTCCTTATTTTTAACACGATCCTTTGGCTCATATCTGAATGTCTTCCTTATGTCTTTATATCTTTGTGAATTGGGACTTGTTTTTGTATCTTTTTGGTAGTTATGCTTTTATCATCCCTGAACTAGTCACCTTTGCAAGTTCTGTGCTCAAATTTCATATTTATTTTGTCGAGAATTCCCAAAGGTCCTCAGCGCAATCTTGAGCCGCATAATCGAGGCTCAAATAGTTGTTGACATGGAAGTGCGATTGACATTGCTGGGATATTTGATTCCCCACTTCCTATATATATATATATATCCACGTTGAGGTTGTTGTTTTTTCTTCTTCTGGTTCCTCGGCGATTGCGCTTTTTGTGTGCTTTATTTTGGTTTTTGATTTGTTTGTTGTGCGGCGTTGTTTCGCGGGTTCTGCTGCTCCTACTCTTGGGGCGTTTGCCGCATTTGAATTTCATTTTTAGATTCCAATTTATTTTCGGCGTAGTTTATGCCAATTTGGTTTTTGGGTGCGATTTCTTTAATATTATGTATGCCATATATTGTGGTGTGTTGTGTGTTGTTCGTTCGCTCGTTGAGTGTGTGTGCTTCTTCAAACGAATTTGATTTGATACTCATTTCTCTGTGCACCTCCGCTGGCCTGTGTATTTGTTGTATAATAGCTAACACAAAACAAACAAAACATCTAGAAAAAAGTACATAAAAAATTGCAGGCGCTTGCGAAATTCTTTGAGCCCTACTGTACCCCTGATTATGGTCTGTCTCTTTTCTCCCCCAGCTTCTAGCTTACTGATCACGTGATGGGTGTCTCGGTTACTCATTGACAAAAAGAATACTGAAATCTGGATCGGTGTGTGGTTCCTTTTAAAAAGCATATTAACTAATTGACGTCTGTGTTTATCTATAAGCAGCCGCGCTCGACCCACAAATATTTGACGGACTGACATTTCGGACACAATGCCGCTAAAAAAGCAAATCGAGAACAGAAAAAAAAAGAAATTGGGGAAACAAATGTTTCAACTCATTGGCGAACCGTTCATTGATGTCTGCACAGTTGGTTATTTTCCCAGCAACTATAATTATCTTAATTAAAAATCTTAAGTCTAAACTCGGAGTTACTCCGTGGAGCGGCGAGCAGCGATTAGCTCATCTGGTTTTCTGGCGAATTAAGTAATCAGCGTCGTCTAAATGGTACACCCAGAAAAACAAACGGGTCCTAAATTTATAGTTATGCTAATATTACACATAAATTTATCGAATATCAAAGCTAAAACATAAAGAACTTTTTAAAGCATTAGCTTTTCTCCAGTTTATTAAATGGTTTCAATACATTACCCCGATTCTCCACCCTTATTTTAAGCAGAATACATAGTTGGGAATTTTAAGAGCTTAGGATCTGTAAATGAATACAATTTAATTATTATAAATTACTTTTATCTTTTAATACTATATAAAATCGTTTAAAAAAACCCCAAAATAAGTCTTAATATCATTAAAAACTTACTTCTTATTTTTAACTTCTGTATACTTATCACCTTTTTTATTTTGTGTGTAGGGAAAAACTCGAGTCAAGTTATGGTTATATTACACTTAAATTTATTGAAAATCAAATCCAAAACATAAATAACTTCTTAGCTAATGTCCAGGTTATTAAATGGTTTTAATACAATACCCCGATTCTCTACCCTTATTTTAAGCAGAATACATAGTTGGGAATTTTAAGAGCTTAGGATCTGGAAATGAATAAATTACTTGTATCTTTTTATACTATAAAAATAGTACAAAAAAAATCCCAAACAAGTTTTAATATCATTTTAATATCATTTAAACCCTCTTTTAATTTCTGCGTGCTTATCACCTTTTTTGTTTTGTGTGTAGGGAAAAACTCGACTCAAGTTATGGTTATATTACACTTAAATTTATTGAAAATCAAATCCAAAACATAAATAACTTCTTAGAGCATTAGCTAATGTCCAGGTTCTTAAATGGTTTCAATATGCTCTACACTTATTTTAAGCAGAATACATAGTTGGGAATTTTAAGAGCTTAGGATCTGTAAATGAATTCAATTTAATTATTATAAATTATTTGTATCTTTTTATACTACCAAAATATTACAAAAAAAAACCAAAAAAAATGTGAATATCATTTAAACCCTCTTATTTCTAACTTCTGTGGACTTACACTTTTTTTGTTTTGTGTGTAGGGAAAAACTCGAGACAAGCCCGGCTCTTAGCGGAGCTTTGTAACCCTAGCTCCTCTCGAAAATGCCCCCTCAACCCCTCATTACTTGCACATTGCTCTGTCGAAATTTAAATATACGAAATAAATAATTTTCAGCTGGCTTTTTTGGCCGAAATAATGTTGATGTCATAGGTTCGTTGGCTGGGCGTAAAAAATCGTTGGTAGGCAT
The DNA here is from genome assembly GCA_008042775.1 of Drosophila pectinifera. NCBI lineage: Eukaryota > Metazoa > Arthropoda > Insecta > Diptera > Drosophilidae > Drosophila > Drosophila pectinifera. The sequence continues at coordinate 114,306 of VNKC01001084.1, forward strand.
TCAGTCCGAAACCGTGTGATGGTTTTCTCTCTCCCTCTCTCTCTCTATCTATCTCTCTCTCTCGCTGTGTGTGAGCTAATGCAAGCATCCCAAAAGGCAGAAACAACAACGTCTCTGAAAACGAGTGAGGAATGCCCATTATATATGCCAAATATTTGCTTTGTCAAAGTATTTCTTGCTTTGTTTTATGAGTATTGCTTGATTTCGGAGTGATTGAATGGGCCGACGCGCCGGCAGGAAGGAAGGCGGCTGACAACTCGTCACTACATAGTTTTGACTGATTAGGGGGTGGAGGAAGGTGTGTGACTCACTCACTCTCTAATCCGAAAGGGGACTCCGAAAGGGGACTCCGAAAGCGGACTCCGAAAGCGGACTCCGACAGCGGACTCCGAAAGCTTGTTCGGTGTAACTAAAGATAACTGCGTAATACGCTGCAGAGTTGGGGGCGATAGTTAAGGGCTTACAGGTGAAACGGAACGGTTTTTTGCTATTTATTTAAAATATGTAAACTGAATGTTGAGCAGAAATTAAGGGAGTATAATTTGCGTTTTCTTTGATTTCCTTAAGGTTTTTAAAGAATTTTCTTGTTACAAGACTTGTTTCCGAAAAGCAATAATGTATTATTAGCTCTTATATTATACTCTTATATTATTTGTTAAAGTGTATACCTCTTCATAGATATCTATAAGAAAAATGCTAAACTGTGCCCATGAAACGTGCTTTAGTAAGTTGATATATATATATATATATATTAATATGGGGCTAAATTCTCTATATATACGTATACGTATACGTATTTTCCCAGAAATAAATATTGAAATAGTTTTGTATAAAGGAGATATATCAAGCGAAAAATAATTAATATTATATATTATATTATTATTATAAATAATAAGCTAAATAATGATATAAATAATGAAATAATAAAGGAGACATATCAAGCGAAAAATAATTAATATTATATATTATATTATTATTATATTTATATTCTTTAATGCACCAAATAATTAATTAATGGTTCATATAACCCATGCCCAAATTAATCAAGTATTTTTTAGTTACTTTTGGAACTCATTGCATATTCCTTTCAAATTCTGTTTCACCATAGGCCAGTTTCTATCAAAAAAAGCTCAAGTTCCGGTTTTAACTGCATTGATATGGCGTAGATAGGTATATAGTAAGTTCTCGCCTATCGTCTACCTGTTGCTTAGCCCCCAAAATACCATACATATAGAGATTAGAAGCCGAGCAAATTTTTGGTTGCTTGGCCAAAGAGTTTGAACCAAACTCTCCTCTATTATTATGAACAACGAAAGAAACCGAAGCCCCCAGCCCAAAGCCCAGTCCCCAAGTCCAAACCTAAACGAAACCGAAACCGAAACCGAAACCAAAAAAAGATGGCATAAAACGTGAAGTCGCAGCGACGAGCACCTTTCCGAGTATCTTGGAAATACTCGGCAGCAGCAGCAGATACTCTGAGAATTTCAGAATCTAGAATAATTATTATGTGTGTGCCCCCGAGAGAGAGCGGGGCAGCGAGAGCGCGGAAGAGTGGGCTCCAAGACTCAACTTTACCTAACGATTCTCCGGTTCTTGGTTCTCCGGCTCTCAAAGCCTGTAGAGCGTAGACTGTAGACTGTAGACTCTGTGTGTGTGTGAAATGTAGGGGAAATATCGCTGAACGAGTGCCTGTGTGTGTGTGTTTATAAAGTTGATTGCACTCGATTTTTAGATAAAGCTTTTTTCAAGGTCACCAACGAAAAAAGCAGCAGCAGCAGCACCAACCGAAAAAAAACGCGCGCGAGCGATTCTTCTAACAGAATCGAGCCGAAATTCGGGCTCTGCACTCGTCGTCTCTTTCTGCAGGCACTGCCTCGGTCTCTTTCGCTCATTGCTAGAGCTTACTTTTAATTGAAAACTATGCACCAAGAAGAGCTCTGCCTCTCTCCCTCCCCTCTCTCCCCCTCTCCGGGGCGGCGACACACGCCCAGAACAACGAGCCCAAATAAATAAATCAAAACAAGATTTATGTCTGCCCTCTGTCGCCGTGCGTTCAAATCTGACAGTCGAAAAAAAACAATATAAAAATATATATAATAAAGTAATGTCGAGGAAGCCCCACCAGGCCACAGACCAATTTGAATCCCGATTTTAGGAGACAATGAGAGAGCCGGGGTCGCATCTCCAGCCTCTTTAGAAATCATTAGACGACTGCTGCCTCCTCGGCTTCTTCAACGTGTTTTTCTTCCAGCTTTATTCTCTTTTTTTTGGCACAAGCAAAAACAGCACAACAATAACAACAACAACATCGAGTATAATAATATTAAACACACTTTTTTTGGCAATGATTTTTTGATTGTGCGAATGGGTTTGCAGCTGTTGGAAGCGAGCCGGTTTCTGTTTTTCTCTCTTATCGAATTATTTTCGGTTGGAGTCGAGCTGGATCGAGTTTTCGGGGCTCTAAAAATGTCCTGCGAATCGAGAGTACATTTTTATTTATTAATAACAATATTTTCACATTTTTCAATGTATTAAATATTCTAAGAATCAATAAAATGTTAAATATTCTGCCACAATTAAGAAAAACATAAAATGTAGTCTCAAGATATGTTATTTTATTATTTTATATATATTATTTCATTTATTTATAACTAATTGCTACATTTTTCATTGTATTAACCATTCTAAGAATCAATAACAATTACCAAAAACTAAGAATTTAGGTTCAAGTTAGGTTCATTCATTATTTTATATATATATATATATAAATATTTTAGACAGAAATTCCCCTGAACTTAATCAAAATTCCTAGAAAATTCTAATGAAATGCACACAGTTTTCAGTTACATTTTATTCGTATATATATTTATTATTATTAATTAGGCAAACATTTATTTATAACTAATTGCTACATTTTTCAATGTATTAACCATTCTAAGAATCAATAATATGTTAAAATTCTGCTAACAATTACCAAAAACTAAGAATTTAGGTTCAAGTTAGGTTCATTCATTATTTTAAATATATAAATAAAAATATTTTAGACAGAAATTCCCCTGAACTTAATCAAAATTCCTAGAAAATTCTAATGAAATGCATACAGTTTTCCGTTACATTTCATTCGTATATATATTTATTATTATTAATTAGGCAAACATTTATTTATAACTAATTGCTACATTTTTCAATGTATTAACCATTCTAAGAATTAATAAAATCTTAAAATTCTGCTTACAATTACCAAAAACTAAGAATTTAAGTTCAAGTTAGGTTCATTCATTATTTTATATATATTATTTCATTTATTTACAACTATTTGCTAAATTTTTCCATGTATTAACCATTCTAAGAATCAATAAAATGTTAAAATTCTGCTAATTTAGGTTCAAGGTTCATTCTTTATTTTATATATGTATATAAATAAAAATATTTTAGATAGAAATTCCCCTGAACTTAATCAAAATTCCTAGAAAATTCTAATGAAATGCACACAGTTTTCAGTCACATTTTATTCGTATATATATTTATTATTATTAATTAGGCAAACATTTATCTATAACTAATTGCTAAATTTTTCCATGTATTAACCATTCTAAGAATCAATAAAATGTTAAAATTCTGCTAATTTAGGTTCAAGGTTCATTCTTTATTTTATATATATAAATAAAAATATTTATACAGAAATTCCCCTGAATCAAAATTCCTAGAAAATTTCAATGAAATGTACATAGTTTTCAGTTACATTTTATTCGTATATATATTTATTATTATTAATTAGGCAAACATGTTATTTCAGCATAAATTCATTTTCTCATTAATCTAAGTCAGAGGGAGATTGAGAAAGGCTCCCCCGAGACTTTAGAGTTTGTCACAACAATTTCCGATGCACACACACCCGAAATGAAGTATAAATTGTGGGTACACCGACTGAGTTCGCATATATTTGTGTTTTGTGCAGACAAATCAGTTTTGCACATGACTTTGCTGGGAGTCCTGCAGGGAATGGCAGGAATTTATTGATTTTTATGAGAGTGTCCATGTAATGGCGCCGCCAAGTATGCAATTAATGAAGCGTATTTTATTCTATTTGATTCCATTTCGATTTAATCGCAGGGCACACTTGCAAAGCCGCTTTGAAAACCTAGACTGAAATGTGTAATTACATTTTGGCCGGGTCCGAAAATAGAATAAAATTCAGACAAAAAGATCGAACACCTGTTTGATTGAAGGGGGAGGTGAGTTTAAGGTCTCCTCTGCCATTCGATTCATTTACTTTCTGGTCTAGCCCTCGATTTCAATCAAATTTTGGTCTGAAATTCCGCATACCAAAGTGATATTCAATTAAGTATTTATAACGCGCAATAAGAACTAATATATCAACCAATCGAACAGCAGATACCTCGCAAAAAACCTATCAATGCAGATACAAATAATTTAAAGAATACTTTAATTTATAGCACATAAATAAGCATCAGATATACCCCACATCTTGCAGAAACTAGGGTATTTCTCCATTTATTTTACATATAAATTTGCATACAACTATAGCAGACCAGATATATGGAGCAGAGCCCCACAGAAAAGTATCTACAAATAAATATTTCTCTGCGTCATCATCCAGCTGAAGTAGGAGAAGAATTTGTTACTTTTACATTTCGGTCACTTTAGTAAGTCGAGTGCTCCATAAAATAAATCCACACTTATGCAGCTAGTATGCATATATGTACATATATCTTGGCTATATACGTATATCGTATATAGGATCCGCATTATGCAGAATCGAATTCAGTTTGGGAGTGGAATTTTCTGCGCCATTTCGGGCACCAAACTAATTTGCATCCAAGTGTAAACAATAGAGGGGAATACATTCGAATACAAAGAGAGATATATACACATAAACCCATATTCGAATGCCTCCACAGCTGATTAGTATAATAATATTAGCACTACATTTTTCCCTCTCATAGTTTCCAGGCGAACTTTTTGTTATCTTCCAAGTGTAGTTGGGAAATCGATTGTATCTCTAACAGAGACATCTGCAGTCTATAAACAAATACCTACTTAACTTGTCTTCTTGTGGTAGGTAGGCCGGTGAATGTTATTTATTTGGCATTTATGTAAATTCATTTTCGATTGCTGCTGCTGGCGAGGTTTTATTTTCTCAATGTGGGCTTATTTGGCTTCATAAATATATTTTTTGTTTGGTGCGTAAATTTGACATTTAGCAGTTGGAGATGACTCTTTTATCGAGACCCTGCCTGAGTGTTGTTTATTGTAAAGTGAGTTATTTATGCTTTTCGAAGGGTAAAAACGGCCAAATGATGTCAGAGGTTATTTGGCAGGAGGTAAATAGCTTAAATAACTCGCAAACATATCATTTTCAATTTTATTAAATTAATTTTCCTTTAGCCCCACTCAGATTTCCTTGCAACTCCCAAAATTTATGGGCCACTTCCTGCAAAATGCTTGCTTGAATTGCCCTCTGAGTGTGTTTCAAACTAATTAAGTTTTATGACTACAAAGTTAGCTGGCTTGAACACCGTTTCCTGATCCTTTACGGCCCAGTTTATGGGGCTCATACATTAATGGCGAACTAATAAAAATGCCTGAAACAAAGCCCATAAAAATGTCGTAGACAAATGAAAATTTTAACCATATTCGGGATACGGGAAATGCGTGACATCTCGGCGATAAGAACTCCAAGGGAGCTCAGTTCAGTTTATGAAATAGCAAGAGAGCGAAAAAAACGTGTACACAAATAGGTATAATTTTCAACTTGTATTTCTTTTTTCTTTGTTAATTTTCCATTTTAACGACCGCGTCTAATTTTCACACCAGCAGCGAATGTCAACACAGTCGTTGACAGTTTGTCAGTGAAAGCCACTAGCCAATTCCTCCATAAAAAAATATCTAAAAGAAAAACATTTCAATTGGCAGCCAGGCAGGAAGCAAAGTGGCCAAGAAGGAAAATGAATAATGGAAAATTAGCAGACAGCTTCTCTAGGTAATATCGCTCCCGCTCGCTATCCTCCACTCTCGTTTAATTTGATTAATTACCCAAATTTGACATAAACACGTTTCAGGGCACAAATGAAGCAGAAGGTTGCGATATAAACAGCAGCCCAGCCTCTCAGTCCAGAGTCTTAGAACAAAAAACTCTTGTCCAGATTCTCCCTGGTCGGGAGTGATTAATGAATTGATTGACAACAAAACGCACAACACTCTGTGTGGACTCAGTGTCCGGCGTTTTGTTGCTGTTGTTGTTGTTATTATCTGGGGCCTTAGGCCGAACACTTGCCACCATGAAACCCGAATCGCTTCCGGGCATTCATTCCCGGGGAGTTTTTTGGCTTTCGGCTTTGTTTCCCCCAATTTGCTCTTGGGACCAACCGACCGACCTCTCTAATGGCAAAAGGGAATAAAGTCGCCCTGAGTTTCGGTTTGGCTAATTGATCTTTAGAGGTATTTTTAATGGAGAAAAATGTGGTGAAATTATTTATACTTAACTGGATTTTTAAATGGTCTCACGTCATTATCAATAATAGCATTTTCTGACTCACTCAGCGTTCTTTAATCTATTAAAATTGAGGATTTTATTATACCCAGGATGTTTCTTTGTGTTTTTAAATTAAAAAAACATATTTATTACTCAATCTACTAAGATTATTAAAAGTACTAAGAGTACTAATAGTATTAACTTCTACTTGTCCTGTCCCTCATGAAATGGTCTCACGTCATTATCTATAATAGCATTTTCTGACTCACTCAACGTTCTTTAATCTATTAAAATTGAGGATTTTATTATACCCAGGATATTTCTTTGTGATTTTATATTAAAAACCCGATTTATTACTTTATAATCTTAGTACTACTACTTGTCCTGTCCCAATAATAGCATTTTCTGACTCACTCAGCGTTCTTTAATCTATTAAATTAATAATTAGTATTTAATTATACCCAGGATGTTTCTTTGTGAATTTATATTAAAAACATAATTATTACTTAGTAATCTACTAAGTTTATTAAGAGTACTTAGAGTACTAAGAGTACTAACTCCTACTTGTACTGTCCCCCATGAAATAGACTCACGTCATTATCAATTTTCTGACTCACTCAGTGTTCTTTAATCTATTAAAAATTTATATTTCATTATACCCGGGATGTTTCTTTGTGATTTTAAATTAAAAACCCGATTTATTACTTAATAATCTTAGTACTCCTACTTGTCCTGTCCCTCATGAAACATTCTAAACCATTATTCATGATTTATGATTAAGTTTTTCCCAAATATGCTTCCTTCACTCCAAGAGGCTACTACCTTCACCACCGATTCCTTGTCTTATTTTCTCTTCTGTCCGCTGGATGGTTAATGATTCTCGGAGCTATTCGGCTTGCATGCTAATAAGCAGTTAGGCCCGACAAAATGAATGGAAATTAATGCCTTCGTTTTGGCTAATATACGAGCTAATATGCCCGGAACTGTGTGTGTGTGTGTGTGTCGACGCTGTGCACTCGTATTGATTTATGCCAACATTGTTGCTATTCACACTCCGAAACACGGCGGTTAGGTTAACCCAAATTGATCAGTTCGACGTCGGGTAATTCCAGCATTTGTGTTTGCCCAACCTGAACGAACATTTGGCCAAGTGCTGAGGATAATCGCGGGACAGGTATGTCTTTCTTTCGGCCTGGCTTATCAGTGGCATTTAAACAGCTGCACGGTGTCCCCTGCTGGCTGAAACAAAAAGAAACTCAACTGGCATATTTCTTGGCTCGGACATTCCAGGCACGTAAACCCGAGCAGACGACGTCGGTTTTGTGTCTATGGATTTTGCCCACTTGTTGCTATCTAACTAGCCGGGTTAACAGTACTCCCTCCCCGCTCTCACTCTCCGGCGATATGCAAAGCATGTAGTTTCGGTGCCCCTATGGAACTTCACGGCCCATAGACTCTGATAGCGTCGCATATATAGTGTGTGTATATAGCTCCTTCAATTTCTCTCTCCGTGCGGAAGCCCTTTCCGAAGTTTATCAACTCCAGGCCGCCCCAAACTGTTTGAAGTTTGCTTTTTGGATCTATTGTTATGCACTCCGATGTTCGAGCCACTGACAATGGGCCAATAAAAGAGGTTCTTAAACTTTAAGAGCTGAGAACTTCTGTTAATGGGCCGCTTAAGTACTCAACTGGAGTCGGAGAATCTATACATATCCTCTTTTGTTCAGTTTAAGGCATTTGAGAATGGTTTTTAGAACCAAAAAGATGCAATAATTATCTGTAAAATCAGGATATGTTTTATAAATATAAAAATCCTTTAGCAAACTGTATCTAAACCTCTTTTATGTTGTGATTAGCTGACTTAATTCACAACTTCCGTTTTTCTTTCTCTAAGAGTATTTTATTCTTAATCATTTTTATCTCTATCTTAAAAGGTTTATGCCTTACTATCATCTCTTTAAGCTACGCACTAGGCTTTAGTTGTTTGCTGATTTTAATTTTTTTTTACATTTCTCTATTTACTTAGCATTATTAATGTGTCATTGTTGATTTTTCTTTTTTGCTGTATTTGTATATTTGTATTCCTTATTTGGGCCACACATTTTTGTACGTTTTCTTGCGTACGCGACAATAAAACAATTTTTACGCCGAGTGTTATTTTTTTGTTCACTTTTTACTGTTTGTGTGCACAGCCACGAGCGCAAAAAAAAACATAAACCGAATAATGAGTTTATGTATTTTAAACTGACCTCATTATGAAGAAAAATTGTTTTTGCACACAGAGCGTGGAGGAACAAGTTGTTAACAAATGGAATTTTGAAGAAGTTTTGCCGGATCTAAGCGAGCGAATACAGTGCGGTACAGCTAAGTAAATCGTTCTGCAATCAACAAGTCAACTCAGCCCGATAAAGATACAATTTTTCTTATCATGAGGCACATTTTTCGTTTAATTTTATCCCAAAACCTAAACTGTATCTTAATCTTCATGGGTTATTTTTCCTTCTCCTTGAGCCTTCTGCAATTCCCTCGTAATTTAAAATAAAAACTCAATCAATCAAGTGCTTGAACAATTTGTTTATCTCTTTGCTGGGGGTAGTTCATAATTTACACACGATTTACGGTACAAGTCTCTTCCGCTCCTGCTTAAATAAATAATCTTTATTTTCGGTTATTTATTTATTCTCGAATCGAGGAAGGTTGATAAAACTGTCACGTAATGTTTGTGAAGTGCATTGGAGTTGATGGAAGACGTGGCACTCTCTGGAGTTCTTTTAAAATGGTTATTTTAACAAATTTGACAACTTAATAATTACTGGAATGATATTTAGATATGCCTTTCTTTCTATAAAATTAGAATAAGTAAATTAGTGTTATTTAGTATTTTATAAGCCAACTGCTATTAACCCCTGTGAACAAGTTTCAAAATTGTTGCATTGTTTGATCCCTGTCCCCTATTATTGCAGGCAACTTTCGGCACTCACTGTAATTTTAATTTAATTTAATTCTAAGCACGTCTGGGAAGAATATAACCAACAACTGTAATTACGTTTTGCAAAATACAAAACATGGCAAAAAGAAATAAGAAAAAGAAGCGAAACGCTCAGAGAGACGAAGAAAAATTGGCAAGAACGAAGAAGCGAGGAGAATTCTTTTGAAATCTTTTTTTTTTAGCTGCCACGAGTTGGAGTCTCTCCGCCCGCTCCCTCCCTCGCAGCTACAGCGTCATCTTCGCGGTTTTCTAAACGGTGATTTAGCCATTATGTTAACGGTAAAATGTGCAGAATCTCCTGGCCATGCGAAATGGAGTTTCTTCTCTTCTCTCCTTTTCTTCTGCGCTGGAGCCGCAAACCGGTTCTCCAGGTAGAGGGGCTTTGAGCCATACGCTTTGTGCAACTGCTTCTTCGCTTCTTCGCTTCTTTCGTGTGTTGCATAACCCGCGTATTAAGTTGCCTCGTTGTCATCGCCGTCTTGGCCAAGTTATCGCGTCTTCGTCTTCGGGCTTGAGGCTTCTGTTGTCTCATTGTTGGCCTGTTGTCGGCTTGCTAAGCACGGTTCTAAGCTGATTTTGTAATAAGGCCAATTTTTTATACTAAACACAATTAAGCTCTTGTATTTGATTCATGGATATTTATGTGGGAGAGAGAGGGGTGCGATATTGATACCAAAAAGTATCATGAACATTTATTTTTTAATTTTGTTTGATAATTTAAATTTCAGTTAGATTTTAAAAGTTTTAATTAAAAAGGTAACAGTTTTCTTAGATTTATAGTGTGAGTTAGTCTTAACCGGAGTTTAGGAAAGTGGTTTAAGTGTTGTAATAATGAAATATCTTACGACTTCTGTCTATATATAAAACCTAACTTCCTCAAGGATTATTTTTCTTACTTCAGCTGCAAAAATTTAATTTAATAGTCGGCAGGCATGCGACTTTCTTGGCATTCTTTCGCCTCCAATTAAGTCTGATGGAAATACTTCTGCTTTCAATCTCTTTCTATCTCGCTCTATCTTTTTTACTTATCAGTTTGACAGTCGCGGAAATACAAATAAATATTTTGTTTACTTACAAAATTTACAGACTATAAATAAGTGAAAAGAAAACCCAGTGAAAGGCGGGGAATGAAGATAAGTGGAACCAGCGAAGGGAGCAGTGAAAAGGAGCATTACCATTATCAGAAATGCATTTTTTTCTTGTTTACGTTCCTTTTTCTTCCCTCTCTCTCTGGGCCTGCCTCCTTCTCGCTCGCTCTGGGCGCTTGTCCTTGTCTGGGCTGATAAAAATAAAGTCCAGTCCACAAACAAGAAACATTTTCAACGCGAGACGCGACAACAATAAAGTAAACAAAATAAAATTGCTTTCCTTCGTCATATTTTCCTTACTCTCGTCTGAGACGGCGGCCGTCGAGCGGCGACTTGTTGAAACTATTTCAAGCGCAAAAAGATACTTCAATAACAGGCCATCAATAAGTCTCATCCGAGGGAGAAGTAGATACTCAGAGCCAGACTCACGCGTGCTGCCGTCTCTGTTGCTCAATTAGCATGCTTTTGTGAAAATTTATTGAATCTCTTTTTAATGATGTGTCCGAAGTCGAAGGCCATTCCTACCCTAAGGATTATCTATTTCATGGATTGAACATATTGTTGGAGAGTTAATTTGGTCAGTCAATGAAGTTCTATTATTAAATAGAAGTATATCAAAGATTTCTTATCGAAGTCATCAGTTTTACACAGGGGTAGAGGAGCATTATTACATTATCTTCTTTTATTACAAATATTTTATAGCATTTCATTTCTTCATTTGTAGAATATTAAACCTATAAGAACATTACTTAAAATAATTTTGTTATTTAATAAACTTACTTGAATTGATACAAATATTTCCATATTTTTTAAAGTTAGTAATGTGTCGTTTTTTCTTTTAGATGAAGTATTCACTTTTTCTTCTTGTTTTATATGATATAGAAATGGTTACTTACCAATCACTTGAAGATATTGCTTATGACACATATCTTATCTTATCCAAGAAGTGCAAATGTTGAAAAAAATCAGTTTACTATTGAAGAAAGCCAGAGTGATAAATACTGCAAACATATAAAGCCATATAAAGTCGAAGAAGTATCATATATATGTTTTATTTAACTTGCTTAACACCTTAACTAAAAAGGATTGCTTTTAATTAGATAAATGAAATCTCCTGAAACGTTAGGCAATTAATTTTACGAATAATAGTGTTTAAAAATTGATAATAAGTAAGGAGTCCTCAAGATATTTCTTTTATTTTCTCACTAAAAATATAAACATATATATATAAATTATATATAGCTGCAACTAAGCGCTTTTTTTCTTGAATCTCTTCTTACAACGAAGTCTGTCTGCTGTTTATCCTACTGCCCAAGTCAGCGTAAGTCTGGGGAATAACAAAGGCATTGATGTACGATCCAGTTTTAATCAATCAAAAAGACAGCCGACATAGAAGAAGTGATATAACGAACCTTTAAAGTTCTCTCTCTGCGCCTGCCACTCGTCACTACCCACTTGATGTAGCCAGATACATGTGTATCTGTATCTATGCGTCTGCTAAGCTCGCACAAAGCAACAATTATAAACAGTGACAGAAACAGCAATAGCAACAACAGCAACAACAGTAACAACAACAATGAAATGCATTATTATTATCAGCAAAAATACATGACAAAAGAATAGACAGAGCGAGAGGGCGACACAGGGATTTGATGGAGATATATATGGGGAGAGAACAAGACGGGCAGATTATGCTTTTGTGCCACGCGTACAGGAAATTATATAAAACAAGTTTCTGGGCAAGCAGAGGGGGTAGAGAGGGGCCAGCAGCGGGGCTGGGACAAGCAAAAACAATGAGGAAAACGCAATGCAGTCGCAGTTGCTGCAGCAGCCATTCACATGTGTGTATATGTGTGTATCTGTGTGTGAACAGCGTATGGCAACAGAAAATGTTGTTGATGCTAAAAAAGCAAATACAATAAAGCGTTCTTCTCGCTCTCCTCGTGCCACGAACACTTGCCTACATCCCAGCCCAGCCAGCGAGGAAGGAGGCAACTCTTCTCCGGGCTCTGGTGGTGACTCCCAAGTTAAGTATACGACACGTTGGCCCAAGTGCTGAAGAGCGAACAGAACACAGCACACAGCACAGAGCACAAGTAACAAATAAATGAGTGGATAGAAAAGACTGAAAAGCGAAACTTTAATTTGCGCAGAATCTGAAGATTATACAGCTCATGGGCTTATGGCGCAGATACCGCTGTTTGTTTACAAGAAGCTTACCGAATGAGTTCTGCGGGGGCATAAAAACAGAGATCTCAGAAGCAAGTGGCAAAAGTTAAAGGAGGGATTTCTGCAACTGGAAAATATGAAGGATAAGTTCTAAGTAAAATAAGATTAAAATGGAAGGAAACTGAGGGTTTTTGGTTGCAGGTTTTTGAGTTAAAACTAATTTGTTGAGAGAGTAAGCTGTTTCAGGTTGGGTATTGGTATTTTCTTAGTAAATAATTAAGCGAATGCAAAGGAAAACCCATAAATGCTACCTTTTAAATATAAATATTTCTAGTTTTCTCTGCTGACATCCTTTGCGAAGACTTTTAACAAAGGAACTTATGTTTAATTTTTTATTTAAAAGCATTTAGTTAGAGCCAAATTCCTTTTAATAAGCATACTTATTCGATGAAATTATTGGCATATTTTTAATAAAATAAGTAAAAAGAAGGGTGCCTGATAAATATTTTATTTTCCTTTATTTACTCTCTTTGCGGACTCCATTCCCCTGGAGGCCTTTTTTCTTATAAGAACCTTTCGAGGGACTTCAGCTTGCCTTTCTCCTACAAACAGCCAGAGCCTTCATTGTCTGCTGCCTCTCGTAGTTCCTTCTCTGAATCATTTTTTGAGATACATTTAGGCTTAAACCTTAACCCTTGCTTTCCAAAAAAACTAAGGAGGAGGTGGTGAGATGGGAGAACTTAGACTTTGCCTTCGGCGGCACAAAAGAGGCTCTCGTTCGGGGGCTACCCCCTTTGAACACTTGGCGCCTTTTACTCATTTCGTCTTGGGTTCTGCTGGGGCTGGCTTTTTTTTCGGTCCCCATCGCCATCAGCAGCCTCACCATGTGGAGGGTAGAGATGGTAGATGGTAGATGTTAGATGGTCGCTGGAGAAAGGGGGCTCGGCTCAGCGCGGCTTGGCTCGGCTTGGCCCTAAGTGTTTCTTGTAACTTGAGTCTTCAAGTGGCCAGCTGGCATTTGCCTTTGCCAGTTTTTCTCTCTGCGCTCTGCTCTCTGTGTGTGTGTTGCCTTCAAGTGCGGCAACTTGTGTCAAGCCGGGCGTTTTGTTAAAAATAATACTGAAAAATATATGCACGAACAAAGGAGAGATGTACAACAAAATGTTAATACAATTTTCTTTTATTTCTCTTCCTCCCCTGTCTCATCCTCCCTCTCTGTTTTGCAGTGTTTCATACGTTTTTCGTACTCGTTTTTTGTGTGGAGACCCCCAAAACATTAGCAGCCGCCTCATCATCATCATCATTATCATCCAGAGAAGCGACGGGCACATCTAACGCTGCAGCTAACAGATGAGCCCCAACAACAGATGTCAATTGCTGCAGCCGAAAATGCAGGGTAAGTTCAGATTCAGATGGATCTAAGGGCATCCCTCAGGGCTCAGTTTGGGGCCTTATGGCGGCTAATGAGCTAAGTTGGTTTAAACCAAGGCAGTTGAAGGGGTTATGTCCAGAGCTAGGATAGCATCTTCAAAGAAACCATATTTCTAGTAATTAAAACTATATATTCTTAAGGGTTTATCTATACTCCTCTTTATATAATGAGCTTTATATAGTATTTATTATTATTTTGAATCAGATGAAGGGGTCATATCCAGAGCTAGGATCACATATTCAAAGAAACCATATTTCTAGTAATTAAAATTATATTCTTAAAGGTTTATCTATACCTTTGTTTATCTAATAAGCTTTATACAGTATTTATTATTATTTTGAATCATTTGTAGACATGTCTAAGACCGCTTTGGGTGCTTGGATAGTGGAAAAAAACCTTCATTTATCACCGGGCCAAGTCCTCCCAACTCCCCGCAATGTCTGGCCTCTGTCTCGGGCTAGACATTTAATCTGAAAACGTTATAGCTGTGGTCCTAACACTCATGTGCCAGTCATTAGAAGCTCATTGAATATTGCGACATCACGCCCTGACGAAATCATTAATTGCACACGCTGGTCCGAGTATTTCACAGATACAGATACATCTCTCTGGAGACTGCATTCTATGTCTGAATGTCTGAATGTATCTGCCTTCCTCTAGACATTCCCTACAATATTTGGCGACTTGTGATTTATGGCCTCTGAGTTGCTGCTCTTTTTTATACCTTTTTGCGTGGTCTCATAATTTGACGGCCTTTTTGGTGGTATTTTTGTTACTTTGGTATTTTGATTGAAATTGATTTTATTGCTCTTTTTTTATTAGTTTAACTCGGAGTTGTGTGTGTCTGAGTGAGAAATTATGTGTCGAGTTTTATGTTTTTATTTTCGCCCTCTGCCTGGGTTTTATCGTCGAACTTGTTTGGTTTTTCTATATATAACTGAACCTGGGCTCCATGGCAAGTGCCATTGGGGATTTCGAAAGCAGTTGGGCCATAAAGGGGACTTGGCAACCAGGGGTTAATATAGGGCTTATCTAAGGCGTTCGCTTTATCGAAAATCAGAGAGAGAAATAGAGTTTTAATTACGATTTTTTCCTTTCTATCGAAAACTCTCATGCAAACTCATTTTTAAATCATTTTTTACACATCTAAGTACAGTTTTCGAGAGCACAAAAATTAAAACACTTAACTTGGCTAGTGAATAACAATTAAAACCATATTTTTCAAGGCCTTTGTTGTAGGCTCCGCAATTAAATCGAGAAACCTGAATGAATGGTGTTGATATTTTTGCTGCCACTAATTGTCATTGAATATAAAAACCAAAAAGTGAAAGCGAACAGTGACCAGCGTGTGTGTAGTCTAGTGTAGACGCAAAAAAAAAGCGTTTAATAAGTTTGGCTAGGCCAGAAAAGTGGGAAATCCATCAATGACGATGATGAGTAATTCCCAAACATTTTTCCCAGCCAGCCCAGGCTGAAATTAACTGGTTTTTACACTCTGTTTTCGTAAGCTAGGTAGGCCTATGAAATAGTTTTCGGACTTGCGGCAGTGCAGCAGCCGTGAAATGTGAAACAACTTTATTTCATTGTCAGAGGGTCGCTCTCTCGGTCGCTCGGACTGGACTCTCTGGAAAACCGGCTTGAAAAACGCTGAAAAATGAAAAAAGAGAAAAACGAGAAACAAAAACGATTACGCTTGCAAGCCCCAAACTAGAAAATGAAAGTGAAAGTAGGCCAAACTCATCAGCATGCCCGATTCCGACTTCGACTTGGACTGCCACTCAGCGGCTCAGCGGCTCAGCGACTCGGCGACTCAGCGACTCGGAGACTCTAGCTCATCGGGTCTCTGTGTCGGTAGGCCTATCTAAAATACATATCTCCATGTACCCGCCGCAGAAAACAATGCAATCACTCCACTTCGCCGCACAACACACACCACACACCACACACCACTCTCCACACACCACTCCCGACTCGAAGGGGATTTGACTTTGCTTCACTTTCGTTTTCAGCGACGAGTCTCTTTCGGCCTATGAAGAAAAGTGAAAATAACCCAGTGAAAATCTCAGCTTTCTGCGCCACAGTGGGAAAGTGTTGTTACGGCTCTCTCAGTCAGAGTGTGAGTGCGTTATGAAATTGGGCACCAGTGGGGATGATCAGGGGTCAATAGGAGCTACTATACTATGAATTTTTTTAAGAAAAATAGATTGAGTCATTGAGTTATTATGGGATTTAAAGGGGAGCTTGATATAACCTGATATAATTTGGAGTTAATTATAATAATAATATATATAATATATTTAATATTAATAATATTAATTTAAAAATCAGCTTCTGGTTCTTGTTAAAAGAATTACCTAAGTGATTACCTTTGTAATAATCATTGTTGACTAAGAAAATAAGATTAAACTGTATTTTATAGGCTTGCACTGGCTTTATTGTGATTGATTAGATAGCAATGATTGAGTGAGGGTTAAAGACAAAACGTACAACTCTAAAATAAAACAAAATATAATATATTTCAATATTATATTCAATTTAATTCAATTTGACTAAAGTTTAAACATAATTAACAAGCCTCAGTGACCCCTAACTCCCTAAAATAAACATCCATAGACCACTCATTCAGCCTCTTGTTTTCCACAATTTACTTGGCTAATTGACCTCCAGTTTTCCCCCTCCAAGCTGGCCTAATCCTGCCTCTCTTCGCCCCCAAAAGGATACCAACTTTTTTTCACAGCCCAGTAATTCTGCAAGCGGCCGCAACTACGACAGGAAAATAAATGGCAAGGAACAGGGCATTAGGCAGAGCCGTGGAGACTGGACACACCATCTATAATTTACTTTTTAAGCGCCTCAAAACATACATTTTCCATTTGGCAACAGCTATTCTCAGAGCCACCAGCCACCGCAGTGACGATAACGATACCGATATCCGCCCACACACACACCAGCACGCACACAGTAACACTAAGAGCAATCGACACTTGGCTCCGCCCGGCAACAAACACGAATTTCGGTTCTCCTTCTCCACTTAGCCCTCTCCGGCGAGAAGAAATTATAAGCCGCTTACATAACAATCAATGGGCCTAAGAGGGCACAGGGCCTATGTTGCCATATCTGCTGGGGTTCATCTGCAGGGGCGTCGGCGAACGGGGGGAGGCTAATACAAAAAGGCCAAGAGTTTCTGGGAAACCTATATTAAAATATAGAAACATAAATTACTCAAGGCAGCAAGGCTTTTAAAGTTTTTAAGTAGGTTTTCCGATCTAACAAATTTTATATAATTATTTGAATTCTGGGAAACCAATATAAAAATATAGAAACATAAATTACTCAAGGCAGCAAAGCTGTTAACTTTTTTAAGTAGGTTTTCCGATCTAACAAATTTTATATAATTATTTGAATTCTGGGAAACCAATATAAAGATATAGAAACATAAATTATTCAAGGCAGCAGCAAAGCTGTTAAAGTTTTTAAGTAGGTTTTTCGATCAAACAAATTTTATATAATTATATGAATTCTCGGAAACCAATATATAGATATAGAAATATAAATTACTCCAGGCAGCAAAGCTGTTTAAGTAGGTTTTCCGATCTTACAAATTTTATATAATTATTTGAATTTGAATTAGAAAATCTAGCAGTTTTTTCTCAGAACAGGGTATTCTATGGTCTGTGGCGTTTTTATTTATTTATTTTTTTTGAGTTATTTGATCTTAAAAACGAAAGGAAGCTTCGCTTCTTATAAGTATATAAATATAATATAAAGATATAGAACCAAAAATTACTCAAGGCAGCAAAGCTGTTATATATAATTATTTCTTATATAATTATTTCAATTAGAAAATCTAGCAGTTTTTTCTCAGAACAGGGTATTCTATGGTCTGTGGCGTTTACATAATTTACATAAATTTGTCGGTTATTTGATCTTAAAAACGAAGGGAACCTTCACTTCTTTAAGAGGGGATAAACAAAAACTCCCATATATTATTTCCCAACCCCATTTGGAGAGCCCCTTTTACCCCACGCCCCTGTGTCGTAGGCCTCCAGCGGAGAGTTTGTGAATGTTGCGATGGTTTTTTGCTCGCCCTAATTGCACTGGGCGTGGCAGGCAAATCAAATTCGTAAACAGATTTCCTTGCCACGGCGGGAGGGGGTAAATACTCATCGTCGTGTTCTTAAATTTTCCTTTTGCTGGATGCAATCAGGCAAGAGGCAAGGGGAAAATTCCAAAAGAAATGCCAAGAAAATGAGAGAAGAGAGCTCGTCTCGTTGACGCCCCGTAGGAAACTTTTTTTTATGACTTACGCTTTGTTGCTGGCCCTATACTTTGTCATTGCCTCGCAGAAATTCCCTAGCCCCCGCCCCCACTCCCCCACTCACCCATTCAGGCCGTCTGTCCCCACCATGAAAAGTATTTGCGCAAAGAGAAAAAATTATCGCATTTTATTTTCATCCTTATCAGACGCATTTTCCCTCTGGCTCCACTCACGCCTTTGTGTCGCCCAAACCGAAATTTATATGCAGACAGCGATATTGCAGTTTTCCCCCGTTTCCCCCCCAATTTTCCTTGGCTTTAGCCCCTCGGCCAGCGAGTTAGGAAAATAATTTTCGCTTCTGTTATTACACACACAGTGTTTGGTCTTCTCTGTTTGCTGCCTTTCTTCTTGGCAAATTGCTTTCAATTTTTTATAGTTTTTTTCGACTGCATATGGTCAAAGCAGACAAAATAGATATTTATATGTAAGGGAGAGGGAAAACACTATGAAAAAATAGTTTATTATATATTTGGCTTAAAAGAAAATGATCAACAAATACAATAAAATATATGAATAATATAATATATATATAATGTATGAATAATATATAATATATATATTTTTTTATAATTTATGGACTAAAAAATCGACAGTTAAACATCGATAAAATCGATACCTTAATAATTACATTTTGTCCGTAATATATTTGTGTACCAAATGTATCAGATGTATCAAAACTTATGTTGATATCCGTAAGTTTTTTGTTTAATTGATCAATAAAATATGGATATGCTTCTTACGATATTTATTTATTTTATTTTATATACATATAGATGTTGATATCCTAAAGTTTTAAGTCTTAATGATCAATAGAATATCGATATGCTTTTTACAATAGTTATCTATTTTATTTTATCGATATTTATGTAACATTCAAAAGTTTTCCCTTTTTTGTCACTGTAACCCATTTATTACAAAGGGAAAAATAACTAAAGGCATTAAAAAATATATGGATTCTCTTTGTTGAGTGTGTCGCTGTAAGCATAATTTATGTTCCCCTCAAGATCTTAAGGAAAATGGGAAATTTAATTAAATTTTCAGGGAACTCAGCTAGCTGCGAGCCTGCGATTTAATTAGCATCCTTCAAGATGTCAAACCTCGATTGATTGAGAGGTAACATCAGAAATTGAAGGGCAGCCGAGCAGCCAAACAAACAACTGGGGGCTGTTTATCACAAACAAATTGTGAAACACAATCTGTCTATGTCATTAGCTTATTATTATTAATATTTTTGTGTTTATTGGGTGAGAAGAGCCTATACAGCATCTTCGAATGAAATGGAATCCAACAATGGCGCCCACGCGTAGGGATGCACGTCAAAATATTAATTACATGCTGCTTATCCAAACAGTTCTTGCCAATTTGTTGTTACCGATACCATAAAATTCGTAATGGGAGCTCTCTGGCTGGCAGACATTCAGCAGACGAGCCAGAAGCCGAGTGGTGAGGTCAATGGATAATTACATAAGCCAAGGATAACAACCTTTCCGAAGCACCTATACTGCTCCTGGTCTTTCGCTTAATTGATTCTTAATCCATAACAATATTTTGGCATTTGTCTGGGTTCACGCATTAATTTAAGGCCCATCCCATTAAATATTTCTTACCTGCCCCAATTAAACTTAAAACTTCCCATTGACACCGTTTTGGCGCTTTAATTTGCTCGCTCACCTCTGAATTATTAATTATTTTCGCTTAACCTGTAGTGTTTGGTTATCGATTGCTTACTTTGGCAATGCAAATTATTAAATATTTAGCTTGACTTGCATAGCCATCAAAGTTTTCTGTTAAATGGGACGTATATGTGTTTACCAGGGAATAGCAAAGTCAGCTTACATTGCTTACTTAAATATTAAGGTGAATTTATACAAGGTAAACATTACAGTAGCTAAAAAAATCTGTAATTATAATTATGGAGTATAAATTCGAGCTCTAAATAAATATCTACTAGGAACTAAGAAATGAGCCCCGATTATGAAAATATTCAGCAGTTAGCTAACAAAAAGTGTTGCCTACTTCTTAGGGTCTATGTAAGAAAGTTTCTACAAAATCTCGTGTAGGGATAATACTTGTCCTTGGAATTATAACTTTATATATAGAGTAGAAATTACTAATATACATGTTTTTAAAAACCTTTAATTTAATTGAGAAAATGTTAAAATAGCCGCGAATGATATGATAAAATATCGATATCCCCAAACATGCTGATCAATAACTGATTTCTTTCTTATATTTGTACTAAGTATAAGTAATTTTTTGAGCCATGAGCTTAGTTATTGTAGACTTCCCATAAATATCTCCCCTTTACCCATTATACAAGATATATATAGCTTTTCATGTGCAACCTAGAAGCATCGCCTCAACCCCAGCCCAAGGTTTTGTGGCTAAGAGCCTGCTTAATTACCCATCCAAGCCGTCGGATTTACTTCTCTCCGCACTGCGCCTGTGTGCGTACCTACCTCAATATGGAGTTGGCGACGGACTCAGAGACTTCACCTTCAAAAGCTGAAATGTTTGCTTATTTCTGTGGTATTTTTTTCGTTTTCTGCAAATCAAGTTTAAGCCCAAAACAGAAAATGATTTTGGCCAGTTTTGCTTGAGCCTTTATTTTTTTTTGCTGGCTGGCAAAGTTTTGATGTCTATAAATGTTGGTTAAGGTTGGTTTAACTTTGAAATCAAGTTTAGGCAAACACAGCGAGCGGCAGTATGTAGCTGCTATTAAATTATGGTTTCCACTGGGGTTTTCGGTGGCAGGCAGGCAGCAGGCAGCGAAACATTAGCTACACTTCTGTGCTGGTTCGCTTGCCCGATGTAATTTAATGCCTTTGTCTTTATGGTCCGACTTTCGTATCCGTGAGTACGATCTTGCTCTGCCGCCCAGCGATGCCGGCTTTTGATATGGGCTCTGTGGCAAAGTGGGATATATAGCGATTGTTCATTTTCGGTATCATTGCCGGGCATTAGACACGGTCTGATTACTTGATAAATTCACAGATATGTAAGCGATGGCATTAAAATAATGGCAAATTATGTTCAAACTGCCATGCGTTGCACTGCTGCGTTAACAAGGATAAATGCGGATCGTGAGGGCGTTTCAACAGATCAGGGATAACATTGTTTGGCAAAGCTTTCCTTGTTCGCATTTAATTATTCACAAGAAGCGGTATTTATAACCTTTGTATAGGAAATAAAAGCATCACTATCGGAATAACATCAAACAAATCGCCATAAATTTGAGTATGCCAAGTAGAAAAGGTTTTTAAGTCAGGTTAATACTCGAATAAAGCTCAATAACTTAAATTTCGTCATCATTGGGTGGCTAATTTCCCAAGAAAGCATTATGGCCAGCCATATTAGCTTAGGAACTAACCAGGATAAACACATTACTTGGGCAAGCCCTTTTCCAGGGCAAGCCAAGAACAGGACGAGGACGAGACCCCATCCTTCAGTCGTGTGCTGTGCAAACTTTGTTTTTATTACCGTATTACTCATTTATTGCTCGCTGCAGTTTTTGAAACAATGAAGCCCAGGCCGGGGGAATGGATGCCGCCTTGGCATGCGTACATATATAATTTTACGGCTTCATTTCGGCAAACCCAACCCAACCCAACCCAGAAAGGACCGGAGAAGCCCAGAGCGAGAGCAATAATAAAGAAAATCATATAAATGAAAACGAGGGAACAAACAGAACAAACAAAAAAATTATATGTATGGAAACGAAGATGAAGAAGAAAATAATAATAATTTTTGCCTTGGGGTAGGTCATGCCTCGTCTCGGTCCCTCCACTGCATCCACAGCTATATCCACAGCCATATGTAATAAAAGCTAAAAGGCATCTCTGAATCTTTCCACACAGACGCTGCTGCATTCAGGGTATCCGCAGCTGTATCTGTATCTGTATCTGCTGTAGCTGTATAGCTGAATCTGAATCTGTATCTGTATCTGTAGCAGTAAATGTATCTGCAAGCGTATCTGCGTCCGTCTGTCGCTTCGTTTCATGTCTCATCAACGCTCTGAAGACTTTTCGGTATGCATCAGCATCTTGGGGCCATTGAAAGCCCGCCATCCCATCGCTGCACATTTCGTTTTCGTTTATAATAAAAATCCATTCCATTCTGCCATAAACCGAAGGAAACTTTTACGACAACGAGAGCTTGGGCATTTAGTTTTTATTGTGATACGAACTTTCGAACGTTTACACACATTTTAAGTATCAATATTCGATATTGGACAATTAGCCATTTCTTTGCCATGTTAAACTATAATCTCTCGATAAAAGCTTGCCTCAATTATGCAAATGGTTACTCGGCTTTTCTGCTTTCTGTGTCGTTGGACTGGCCATCAATTAATTTAAAGGCAGCTTCAATGGACTTTTATTGGTGCATAAATAATAATTAAATAAATGTTGAACATTGTCAAGACTCTAAACAGAGATAAGCGCGAAATGTTCAAATAATTGTTTACATTCAGCAAATAAATAACCACTTTAAGCACCATTTCAATTAATATTCCTGTTAGTTCAAGGATAAATTATCACATTTCTTTCGAGAGCCACAATGTTTTTGCATAATAACTTTAGCAATTACAAATCTACAAATTAATCATTTAGCTATTAATTGTTGGAACAATCAAGCGTACTAATCGAACGACTTAACCATAAAAAGGCATAAAAACTAATGCATTTAATTGCCTTCAAATCGAAGGCTGAAACAAAACCAAACGATGTTCTCAATATTAGCTGTATTAATTATTTTTTAGACCCCAGCTTTAACTAAGAGAAAATTGCCCTAACTAATGAAAATTGCCTTTGCCAATTATGAGTATTTTATGGTTAATTTTGTTATTGTGTTTTATAGTTTATTTATTTATTGCTTTTTTGTATTCTTTGGTTTTTTTTGCCACATTTATTTGAACATTCATGATAATTAGTGCCATTTCCGTTTCACAGAACTTTCAAGTTCGACTCACTGGCATTGTTTGCCTTTGTTCAGCGTTTTCCTTGTTTAATTTCAATGGGAAAAATATAAAGAATATCGAATGAAAACTGCAGTTAAAGGGAATTAAATTATTAATTGGACTTTAGCGTGTAAAGATACTTTTATCTTCCTCGGCTTACTAGAGGAGTTTTCACAGTACTTCTCAGAACATTTTTGGGTGCGGTTGCGGTTACTCCATTTCCTTCACTCCCTTTGATTAAACAGCAGGCGGTGTAATTTCCCTCCTCTTGTACTCAGTTTTTGAAGAATTAAAGGGTATATATAATATACATAATATTAAATATATATACATAATGAAAAAGAAATATTGTTGATCGGAATTTTCCATATATATCAGTATAAATATGTACATTAAATCATATTAAAAAAGTAATTAAGATCTACAAAAGTCGAGTCATTAGATTCTACTGATCGATAACACCGATATATATTTATTATTGTCTAGAACAAAATATTATCGAAAATATACGGCACTGCGATAAGTATCAAATATTAGATATCGGATGACTAGAATATTGATAGTGAAGATAAAATATATAAATTTTCTAATAATAACAGAACGTATGCGTGATTTAAAGACTATTGAAATATACTACCGATCGATAACACCGATATATTCATTAATATGGAGAACAAAATATTATCGAAAATATACGGCACTGCGATAGATATCAAACATTAGTTATCGGATGATTATAATATCGATAGTAAAGATAAAATATATAATTTTAAGTTTCTAACTAAAACCGAATGCATAAGTGAATTGTAGATTGTTGAAATATCAATATATCAATTATAAAGTCATCGAAATGATTTAAAATAACTCAGTTAATCCCTCCCAAGTACGTTACACATATCTTAACAGGTTAAAGAGTGCCGGGTATTTGTAGGGCGGGACCATCAACCTTGTGGTTTCACTTGTTTTCTTCTGCGGTTGGGTGTGCATTGAAATTTTCCCCATTTTCAATTTTCCTGCTGCACTTTCCTGCATCTGTTTTGTGTCTTTCAGCTGTGCGCGAAATTTCATGAAAATTGCTTCTGTATTTTCTCTCCGCCGTGGCATTGTTTATTTGCGCCTGTGTTTGGGTATGTGTGGGCGTTGTTTCTTTATTGCAATTAAACATGCAATTTGGGGCCAGACCATAAAGCATACATAGGTGCAGTCAGTCCATTGTGATGCACATGTATCCGAATGTATTCGGAATGAATGCGAGGTATTTGTGTCTGTGCTTCTGCTTTTCGTTTCGAGTGAGTCAGAGTTTTTACTTTCATTGTGGGGTGAAATGAGCATTAAATCTATGGCCAGCAGTGTGGTGTTTAGCTCTGCTTTTGGCCTAATGAATGGATCAATGTGAATGGAAATCGTCAGAGCTAAGAGGCTTTAACAGTGGGAGAGCAAACCTCAAGTCGAGTGGGAATTTAACAAGCAACAAATGACTAAATCTAAATAACAATACAAGAAGTGTATTTTATAATCAAAGCATATATTTTATTTAAAGTATTTTGAAAGCTTTACGTCAATGAACTTGATAAAAACTTAAATTTAAATTAAATTACAAAACTAAATATGGCAGGAACATCCCCAATATATTTATTTGCCAAGTCGTATTTTATTTGAAGTATTTTGAAAGCTTTACTTAAATGAACTTGATACAAACTTAAGTTAAAATTAAATCACAAAACTAAATATTGCAGAAACATCCCCAATATATCGTATATCTTTGCTATGATAAATGTTATTACAACAAACAGATACTATGTTACTACAAGTGGTTTGTCTCGACATGGGCTTTATCTTAACCCTTTTCAAGCTGCCCCTTTCCTAATTTCCAATCGGAGACCTTGTCTAGTGTGTCTCAATGTCTACAAATGTGGCGATTGCCTGACAGCTCCTTCAATCGTCTGGCCCTGGGACACCACGCTTCATTTACCGGCGGCATACGCGGCGTATACGCAACGGACGGGCGGCAGGAGCGCGGACTCGTGGATTTTGATGAAATGTCTGCGTTGTTCGGCGGGGGCATGATTTATGACGATGGTATTGGCAAGATTATGAACACACGCGGAGGCCAAAGACAAATGTTCGTCAGAGCGACGACAGCTGCAATTTAGAAATTAAATTTGCCATGCAACATTAAAAGAACTTGAACGGAGCGAGAGTGGCTGTGATTCCAGTTCCAAGGAACTCGCAACGCCTTCGCCTTCTGTTGCCTCTGTTGCCTCTGTTGCCTCTGTTGCCTCTGTTGCACGTTGCATGTTTGAGAGGGGCGCGACACATGTTGTCGCTTTGACTGCTCTGCACTCTAATATCCGGCAGATACAGATACGGCCCCGAGATTCGGGCTAGAGATAGAGATACTCGGGCTCCTGCGTTCACTAATAATTCATTATCGCTGGCGCTTCGTATCTGTATCTATGTATCTGCAGCTGGCAGCAGAATTTCAGCCCCGATATCCCTCCTCACCGTTCTCGCTGCCAGCTTTTGTTGTTAATTAAGTGCAATAAACTGTAGAGCCAAGACAATGAACTTTTTCGTCAGGGGTTGATGCGTTTTTCTGTCGTATTTCATATATATTTGTGTATTCCCCTCGGTGACGTCACACTCACATTTCTTTTCATTCACCAGGAGTAGGCTGAGTTACGTTAGGGAAGCTCCTAGTTTAATGTCCTCCATGTGGGGTGAACTTTTGGACTGTCTTTGATGGAAAGATAAAGTATAATGTAATTAAATACCCTGTGAAGATATGTTCTAGATTTTTTTTTCAAGAGTTTGAAGAATATATAAACTTAAACTGCTAGTCTACCCTAAGCCATAACCCCAATTTAAATAGGAATTATCACTAAACATTAAGCACAGATTTGCATGTAAAACGTGGTCTGCCAGAGGAAAAGGGGAAGAGTTTCCCTCGGCCTGGCAACTGTTCAATCATGGCCAAATCGAATTGCGAAAATGCTGTGCAAATCTTTCGAATTAGCAAAACATCATGTTCCACTCAAAACGGCACGCACTGTAAAATATTCGAAGCATTTTGCAGGGGGGGAGGACGAGAATTTTCCTGGGAAAGCCAGGAGGCGGCGGGGAAAATAGGAGCCAAACAAGGACACCCTTGGAATTGACACAAACTCAGAGTCCTTCTTCTGTTGTTGCTGCTGCCTGGCTGCTTATTGTCAACACTTGTGGAGTCCTCCTCTCTGTTGTTGTTGCCGCCGAACATGTTGAGCCTTAATTTATGCCATTGACAGTTGTCGGCCATCGCCTGGCCCTGTCCTTGTCTGCGGCTGTGTGTGCCAAAGGATTTTTGAGGCCTCACCTTCGACCCAATAACAATGGCTCTGGCTCCTCTCGCAGACCTCCCACGCCGACCCGGTCTCATTGCCAACGCTCTTTGTCGACTTTTATTTTTTACTTTTGGCACCAACTAGGGCTCCTCTGCCTCTGCCTCTGCCGCCTATCGGCTTGTTTATGATAATTTTTTATGGCTTATTGTATTTGATTACACGTGCAGGTGTAAACAACAATAATAAAAATCAGCCAGTCGGCGTTGGGCTGTTGCTATTTGTGGGCTTCCTATTGTCCCCGGGTTCACTCAGAGGAGGTGCCATTTCTGTGGAATTATTTTTGCACATATTTCCATTATTATTTTCACTTGACTAATTTAATTTGATTTTCTTTTCCTTCCAGGTATGTATCGAATGTGGCTAAAAGCATCTCAAACTGATTAGTGTAAGATTGGGAGAGACATGTACGTATTGAAAGATCACAAAATCCATAAAATGTTTTAAGAAACATAATGATAAATAATTATTCAGATTATTAGGGTTTATAATTCAAAGCTTCTAATTATAATCCAACCTTTTTAAAAGTAAAAGAGCTAAGAGTAGTCTAGAATTTCTATAAATAATAATTCCAATTTTTAGCTTTTTTATTTAGCTAATTTTCCACAATGCACTAAAGAGAGGAAACCCTAAATCTTGGCTCAAAGTTTGTGCAACATTTCCTTGGATAACTTTCGGCCAAAGAACAAGTTCCGCCAACATCTGTTGGCTAAGCCGGCCGAAAGTTGTTACCAACTTTGAACTGGCCAATTGCTCGCTGCTGCTGGCTACGCGTTCCTCTTTATCAGAACTATAAATCTAAAATGGCATTTCCGTTTTTCATTAAGTATTGGCCGCCACAAGGAGCTGTTCCCCACATACCCCCCTTGCTATTAGTTATTGCAGCTTATTAAAAAAGTTGCGCCAAAAACCAATGCGACATTATTTATATTTGTTTTGGATTTACAAAGCCAGCCAGGAAGTTTCAGGAGAAGGAATAAGGAAGAATAGAGAAGGATATACATACTATGTAGATTGAGAGGATTAGGACTTAAGGACTATTAGAAGGAACTAGTTATTGTGAAACCCAATTTATTTTCTTTCTTTAGAAACTAGCATTGGATACAACATTTATTAACAAGTAGGGTTTAAATTGTATTTTTCTTATAAGGTACTCTTATATGGTTAAAAACATTTAAGTAAATTCCTTCAAACTTCATTATCTTTAGAGAATTTGGCTTAAATACTCTCCTGTACTGGTCCGAGTGTGATCCATATTATTTTATGAAAAAGTATGGTTTTTTGCAATATTTTATTAACAAAGTTCTCCGGGGCAATCGTAATATATAATAAGCCTGCAATAAAGAGAAGCCGAAGCCCCTGCGAAATCGACTTTATACGCCAGCGAGTTACGCACACACACACACTATCACACATACGCATGCGGTGACTCCCCGATTGCCTCGCAGTCCCCATCGTTCTACTGTTCCCCGCCTTTTTCCCCCCATTACTTCATTCCGCTCCACACGCTCTCTCTCTTACACACACACATGTGCTCCACTCCAGAAGTCCGCGCTACGCTTACGTCTTTTTTCCATCTCTGTCTCGGTCTCGGTTTCTGTGGGCTTGCATCGTGTGCCATTCCACCGTTCCTCTGGCCGCCGCGAGAACATTTCTGCGTTCTGCGGGCAAAACACAAAAACTGCGACGCAATTCTGACGCTGAACTGTACAGTGGAGGACATTGACATTTTGCATTTTCGTTTCGTTAGCATTTTTCGTTCGTTTCTAGTGAGAGACAGAGAACAGCAAAGAGCGAACGAGCGAGTGAGAGAGAAAGAGAGCAGTGTTGGGAACAAATGGAATGGCCAGAACACGTTGCCAGTGTTATTATTTTTTTTGTTTTAATTTTTTTTAGCCGTAGAACAACTCATTAAGTTGTGATAATGCGCGAGTTTCATGTTCTCACTTTTGAGGAATCTCGACGGTTTTATGGAGCGCTCTGCGGTGCGTCTGTGTGCGTGGGAAGGCTGGCTAATAAAACTTATCCACTGTTATTACTAAAGCCTCAATATTTTTTTTTTTAGAAAAAGTTATGAGATACTTTTTTTTAGCATTTTTTTCTTAATTTATTAAATTGTTTTTATTATTCGTACAAATTATATTGAATATTTTATCGAAAATCGATTTCATCGATTTCCTTTAAAATGTCTAGTGTGTACATACAGAAAAATAACAGCATGTTTTAATTTATTTTACAAATTACATATTTATCCGATATTAAACATAAGAAAAATGTTGCAAAACTTTTATAATAATAAAATGCTATCTCAGAGATCATCAATTGATCGTAAATAAATTTTTCCAACCATGCTAATCCATTAGTTACGCATATCTCTTGAAAAACAAGCTGGAATTTTATTAATGATGATTTGAAGATCTACTGTTTAATTAATAACTACACATATGTTATATATACGTTTGATCCTCGCCAGTTAAAAGAACACATTTGCAAAGTCTTGCTGATGGATCCAGATGTTCTTCGTCCGGAAAACAAATGGCAAATTCCCCACCCCCATCGAAAATTGGCTTTATATCTTTTTAATTCCGTTTCGCCCCCAGCAAATTCATATTAATTGATTGCCCTCGGAGTCCCGTCTTTATGGCAAGAAAAACAAACAATCCCTAATTCAGATGTGTGAATAAATACAGTCAGTGTTTCCCAGTGACTCGCATATGTTTCGCTCGCAAAAGCGAAAGAATTTAGCAAACTATTTTCGCTCAATTGCTGAAAGCTCGCATCGCATTCTGCTCTCCGCACTTTTGTGTGTTAATTAAAAATGAGATCCCGACTGTTCATAAATCTTGGGGCCTTTCATTAAAAAGTCTTTTACTTGATTTGATTGGCCCATTGAGAGATTTATGAATGGCTAGGGAATTGTGTTTGTACAACATTTAATTAGTTCTGCGCTCGAATCTTTTCATTAGGATGCCGTAACCATATTTGACGTGTACTTAAGTTCCCATGGCGTTGAATGATTAGGTTTTTTTTTTATTTCGCAGTGATAAGACCGCCTCAAGGGCGACTAGCGAATTCGTATGGCAGATAGGGTTAATGGTTATACTATGATTGCATTGAGAACAGCAAAGTTTTTGGTAACGAAAAGGAATACTAGGAACTCCATAAATAACGAACCCTTAATTGAGCCATAGTTGCCAGGGCATTCTGACCTTCATTCTATGCCTTAATCGGAACTTTCCCCAAGTTCTACATTAGCATAGTGAAAGCGACATCCGACGGCTATTATCCTGAGGTATAATTTGCATAATCCTTTTCCCAGATATTTTCACCACACTGCTTCCTTTTTTTTGTGTTCCATTTCCATGTTTCCTTTTTCTGCTAAACTGCTTACAGGGATATGTTAATTTTGGCAGAAAATACTTGCTTCGACGCTTCCCTGAAACTATTACTTCCGATGTAGATCTTAATGACTTCCAAATCACTATGTAGCTTACCCTAACTTTATTAACATAAAACAGAATACCATGATATTTCAAATTAATTTCGTGTGATGTAGTGAAAGCATGCTAATTATAATTCTTGTTCAACTTGGTCCGAAGGGGGTTCCCAAATACGTTCGAATAAAATAAACTTGGTTAATATTCCAAAAAACATTCTTGGGAATACTCAAATATTTTCACTGAATTTCTATAAAGTTAATAAAAAATGAATGTTTCAGAAGGAAAGTGTCAGAAACCCGTTGGCAAAAAGAAGGCAAGTGACAAAACAGAGATAATTAGTGGAAATTAAGAGTGTGGGTGAGATAGTGATAGACAGAGAAAGGAAATACAGGCAGAGAGAGGGAAAGAAAGTCAGGGGAGAGAGCGCATCCCACATGGGATTCGAGACCCTATCCCAACCGGCTTTTTTTTCCGTTTTTTTCCTGCTCTGCTCTGTTGTTTGTGTGCCCCGTTTGGCGTCATCATGAATGAGGCGAGATGACAATGAAATACACCGTGGTAAGAGCGACAAGGCGACAAGCGACGCGGCGACAAAGCCGCAGCAGCTGTTTGGATTCCCAAAGAAAAGCTTTCACCGCGCATGGAAATCGCCGCTATTGTGTTTGCAATGACAAAATGACGCAAGCGACAAGAGCCGCAAGAGCGCCAAAAGAGAGCCCCAAGCGAAAGAGCGAGGGCGAGAGCGAGCGAGTTGCTAATTGGAGCAAAACAAACACAAACAAAATGGCAATGGGCTGTTCCACTTCCACACCGTTCCCGCTTTGTTGACGTACTTTGTGTGGAGCTTCTTTCATGCGCTGCTTCTTTCTTCGCCTTTTCGTTTTGTTGTTGTTGTTAGGTAGGTCGTTGCTGAGGGCAAGGGAGAGGGAAGATGAGGAGCACAGAGGTTGTATCCTCGTCGTCTTTCTTTTTAATGTTGGTCCTTACACAACTGTAACTGTAATGTGCCAGAAGGATTTTATGCTGCACTTCCTCCACTCTTTGCTTTGCTTTCTTTGTTTTCCTTTTCGCATAGTTTTGTTGTCATCTGCAGGCTCTTGCGCTTTCCGTCTCTCTCGCTGGTTCTTATCGCCTTGCATTGATCTCGCTACAATTTGAAAATAATTTGTTTGTCTGCCGTTGGTCGCGACGTTTTCTCTTCTCTCTCCCGCTTCCTCTTTCTCTCTCTGCCTGTTGTATTTTGCTTTCTTGTTTTGCTGCCTATTACGTCACGTGGGTGTTGCTTGTGTGTTTCTGTTTTGTGTGTGTGTGTGAGTGCTTGGTTGCATTGTTGTCATTGTGCTTTGTTGTTTTTACGTATTTTAGAGATGCTGTTGCTTTGCTGCACTTCATGTTTTGGTTGCTTATAATTCTCAAGTAATTGTTTCGGATGTTTAAGTTTTATTAATGCACTTTTTTAACAACAGTAAAAGTGTCCTAAATAAAATAGAAGCGTGTAACTTAAGAAAATCTAATAGATATTTTAATAGCTTGAGTTTATAGAAAGTATTCAGTTATTATAAATCAATACTAAAGTATAAATTTAATTTAAATAGTATTTACAAAGAAGTACAATCCTTCATTGAAAACAAGAACCAAGTTATAATCCCCAAGCAAGGGTATAAAAACCATTAAAGTCACCTTCAGCATTTTCCCATGCAACCAAAAACAACGGAAAATTCAACACGGAGGAGGCAGAAGCAGTTGCGAGGCCCCCAAAGTTGGCCAAAGCTTTGAAGTTTAACTTTATCGACAGGAAACTTCATTATAAACGACATTGGCACAAACACACAGGCACGCAAACACACATATACAGACTAACGACTAACGGCAATTGCAGTGGGGCAAAGCGGCAATAACAACGACAACAACATGGAAAACATGGGCAACTTCAACTTGACTTGGGGCTGGTTGTGTGGTAATAGGCCGTCTGCATTGTTACCAGGGGCAGGTCCGCTCTGCACCAACAAAACCAAAAACAAGCCCAGAAAGCGATGGAGAGAGCCAGAGGTTACTGAGGGGAATGAAATACCTACACTTGGAAAAATTCCCTTGGAAATAACCAAGCAATTTATTGAAAATTGTATTATTTAGAAATATGCCCAACCTAGAGATGGTAAAAATATAACGATCGCATCGATACTTATCGTTCTATTCGATAAGAATATCAATATTGATCAATATATGATATTATATGATACAAACCACATTTTATCTTTATTCTCAAAATTGTTGCGTTATCTTTGATATGATTTCTAGATTTACAAACAATACAACAAATAATAGTCATAGAAAAGAATTCTGAAGTTCAGAACTATAAAGAATTTATTTTAATTTAAAGAGTTATTTGAATAATTGTACATTTCCTTGTATACATAAACCATTATGAATGCAAATCAAAATGAAATTACTTATTGTGCAGTTGGAAGAAAATAACTGTGTGGAAATGATGGTCGAGGGGCGTGAAGCTTGGCTTTTGGAGGGAGATGTCTAACATTGCAACGTGACCATCGCGCATTGCCTTTGCACTTGTAACATGTTGTTGGAGTCGCGTTTTTTCGCTGGCTTTTTTTCTTCATTTTTTTTTCTGACTTTGCCGTAGCTGTAAACTTGTTCGCGTTGCATGCCAATGAGGTGCATTCAGCGACGAAGCGGGACAGACGGATTTGGTAACACAGAAACTGGATTAGAGGCTTGCCTCGCTCAGCGAACACAGCAACAACAACAGCACCAGCAAACCAATCAGCCAAAATAGAAAAGCTGCTAATAATAATGGTGGAAAACTAAGCACTAATTGGTAAAAATTAAAAAGAATTAAAAAGATTTGATTAGGACTTAAAGTTCTTTTTTGGGATAATATGGTACGAACACGAATGAACACGAATCTGTTATCGAAAATTGTTCATCATTTACGTATTTTAATAAAATATTAGTCCAAAAAAGAATCTGTAAGCTGAATGATAAGGCATTAAAGAACCTATCAAAAAGACCTTTCTTAATTTCTCTAATATTATATAAAACTACAACAATTCATACTCTTATGAAATACTTATGCTTTTTAACCACTGTGCGCACGTCATCGCCTTGCAATGCCTTGTTGTTGCTGCTTATTATAGAGGTTGCATTCAGCATTTTGGTGTTGCATGCCTGGTGGCATCGTCTACATCACTCCCATCTTGATTTGGCTATAGTTGTTGCTGTTGTTATAGCCGTTGTAAAATAGGCAAAAGTAGTGAAAACTCGTTTTCATATACCCAGTTTTTTCCTGCGCTTTTCGACTACTCCTCCTCCGTCTTCTTCTTGCTCGGCGACTTTGCTCCGTTCGTTTGTCGGCTTTTGAAGTTTAACTACTTTTGGGAGGCAAGCGAAAAACATGAAGGAGAAAAACAATAACAATGACTTTAGTGGAGAGTCACGACCATGGGATACCCGGTACTCGGAGCTTTGTAGGAAATATCTTAAGTACTTGTAAAGTTCACCTTTTGGTTGACAGACATTGGATATCGACAAGGAAGATCCGAAAAGGGGCTCTCCATAAATTCCTTAATCACGGTTTTCATGATTTTGAACCCCTCCCCCTATATTATCATTTAAAACTCTCCTCCCAAAATAATCAAACATAATCAATCCGCTAATCCTCTCCCCCCATGGCGTATACGTAATATATGGACAGCCCCTAACGCTGAATAAAGTGTAGATAAATTCAGTGTTCCTTATCGATATTATATCGGAATTTCATTCTAAATTATATTAAGGCTTTGATTTCAAATACATAAGTAAATTTATGAATTAAAATTATAAATTCATACAGGAGAAATCCAAATAGAAAGCTTAGTGTTATGATATGTTTGAGTAAATCAATATATTACAGATTTTCAAGTTATCGATATTTATATTTCAATATTTCACAGATATGTCGATGTAATATTCCTTATCGATAACAGTTAATACGCCCAAAATCCTTTATAATTACATTTAATGGTCGGAAATGCCTTCGTCTTGATACATACATATGAATATACCCTTGACTACGAGTAAAAACACAGCTTTTTTTATGGCCATACCGGTTGTTGTTGAAGTTTTTGTTAAGGTAGTTGCTGTTGCTCGTTCTCGTATCCTTTTGGCCAATGACGCACCCACTCCACTCCTCGCCACTCCACTCCCCTTTCCGGCCGCGCTATTCCTTTTGTATTTCCCGCCTATTTCTATGCCGGTGTGTGTCTGGCTGGGCTCAGGTGGGCGACGGGCGGCAGGTGGCAGGTGGGGGTTTTTTGGCCGTTTGAAGTCGATGTAAAGTTGCGGAGTAGGTCAGGAATGCAAACGGTTTGTTGCCGCTGTTGTTGTTGTTGTTGCTGTAACTGGTTGCTGTTGTTGTTGTTGTTGTTGTTGCTAGCAGCCTTGTTGAACAAGGCTAAAAACAACGAGACGCGCCTATTTTGCGACTGCACTTGCCACTACCACTTTGTTTGTATTTCTGTTTGTTGTTAGGCACTCCTTCTCTCTCTCTATCCCTCTCTTTCTTTTCATATTTATATTCACCGTTAGAAGCCGCTAAAGTTGGCTAAGATGGCTCTTTAGTTGTTGCTTTTTATTCTAGCCAGTGCTAGGGCCGTCTTATCGACCAGGTTTTCTTCCATTTGACAGAGACAGACTGTACATTGGTAGTTGTTTTAGCCGTTGCTGCTGTCATGTCATAAAATTAAATTAACAACATTGCTTTGCTGTTATTTTTAGACAAATGGTTTGTTTTGCATCCTTTTTTTTCCTTTTCTTCCTTTTTTCCTGTTTGGAAATTTGCATGGTTATGGGAGTGTTTGTTGATGCCACTGACAGTTTGACACTTTTCGAAAATGGGCAAAATTTCTTCTTGGCAGACATATTTTGTTTTGTTTTTTGTTTTAGAAGCTAAAACAGTTGTTCAATGAGAATAGTTTACTTTGTTGTGCAATCAACAAAAGCTGTATTTATACATAATATATATATTAAAGAAATATTAAGGTAAAATTGTTCTCGTAACCTAAAGATACTTTTTATAGCGCGTGACCTAGACGTTACTTAATTAAGCTCTGGTTGTATATTTAACCTTTAAGGCAAGAAAATGTAGTGGTACTAAAAGTACAGTTGAAAATGTCTATACTAACTCTAAATTAACTTAGTTAATTAATAGAAATATAGGAAAAAGTAAAACAGTTTAATTTTTGACATGATGTTCTATATTTATATAGAGTATATATATTTAAGAGAAATTAAGGGAAGATTGTTACCGTAATCAAAAGATACTTTTTAAAGCGCATGACCCAGAGGTTAACTTAATTAAGCTCTGGTTTTATATTTAACCTTTAGGGCAAGAAAATGTTTATAAGTAGTTAAAGTACAATTGAAAATGTCTTTATTAACTGTAAATTAACTTTGTAAATTAACAGAAATATAGAAAAAAATATAGGAATTAAACATAGTTTAATTTATGACATGATGTTCCATGTCGCTACCAAATAATAATATTAGGCATGCTTAGTACTTGATTTAGAAGCGATTTATTCAACTCTAAGTTATATAATCCAACTTCTTGCAACCAATACAAACACGATGCAAATCCAACTAATTTAGATTTTCCGCCTCGGTTGGGGACTGTCATCTCCCAGGGCAAATCAAACAGAGCCACTGTGACAATTCTTCCATTTGGTTCGACAGGCCATTAGCGAACGAGTTTTTGCAGATACATTTCTGCACTCAGCTATCCGACGGATACTTGTGCATACAGAGAGACTCCGCTAACAGTAAGCCATAGTAATCATGCAACATCCCAGGCCATTCCGCTGCAGTCATTAACTTGTTCTTTGGCGACAAAATAGCATAAAACATAACTGCAAACTGCGCACAGGCCAATGTATCTTTGCCTCCGTCTGTCGGATTGTAGCTGTATCTGCTGCGTCGCCGATGCTGATGTTGACTGTAATTAGACAAAACTAATTAATGTTATGCGGAATGTATGCCATGTTCATGGTGTACGACTAAGTTATTAACATCCTCCGAGATTTGCGGGGCGCGAAACTGACTCCCTCCCCCCTTTCTAGTTCCCTCATCCAACCCAAGGTGTTCACCGTTAAGATGAACCTAAAACTTATTAATTTTGCAGAGAAACTTTGCAAAATGGCTGATGAACAGTCTCCGCCAGTTGGGAAATGTGGGGATAGAGCCATATTAATGCCGAGATATGCTCGGTTGGGCGGCCAGAAGGTGTGATGAAATTATGATTTACGGCCTTGCCGCACGATTTTAAAATTGAGCATAAATAATTACAACAAAATACATAAATTGTTGCTTACGGTACTTATTATCTTTAAGAATCTGTAATTCAATCAAGTAAAGATGTGTGTAGGAAGGAAAAATTATAACAGAAACATATAACTTGAGAATTACAAAGTGATGAATAACGGTATAAACGATAACGATTAATTTTATTTATTTGTGAAAGTAAAAGCCGATAATACTGTATATAAATCAATAAGTTTCTAAATATTGAAATCGATACAATCGATATATAAGTCTATATTTAAATCAATCATATTCATATTTACTATCGATAAATCGCTTTGCTTACCATCACTAAAATATTGCTTCGATTAAAGCTTATATATTACAAAATTAAACTATCCTTTTCTTGGCAAATACGTTTTTTTTAGTAATTTATATGACAAATAACCTTTTGCGTCTTCCTATATTTTTTAACTCTAGACCCAAACAATTTGTATTTCCTGCATAAATCATGAGAAATGTCTCAAGTACAGTTGTGCTTTGACTACCAATTTTGTGCTCAGCTGTTGCTCTTTCCCAGACTCCACCCTCACTTTGTAATTCTCAAGTTACGGCAATGTAATATTCCATTATCGAATAAACTAAACGATTCAAGTACGTGTGTAATTTTCTCAAAAATAGAATCCCTTTTGAACCTTCCTAGTTCGCCAGACGGGCCGCCGAAAAAATTAGCATAAAAAGGATAGAACACGTTGTTGGGCCAACAAAAAAAAAAGGAAAAATCACTTTGTTGCGAGCGCTGTGTAAATTTTCCTTTTGCACTTTTCTCTTGACGTTTTCCTCTTGTTACGCTTTTCGGGAGACTTTCGCAGCTCGTCTCAAGTTCAAGGTTATTCGAGGCCTTTTCCGTCGCTCTCTCTCTCTGTTGGCCATTTTGCCAATTTTTGGGCGTGAATTTCTGCGAGGATGTCATGTGCTTTTGGGCCAGGCTTTCAGCTCTGACTTTGCTCTGCTCTGCTCTGCTTTTTCAGGGTGTTGTCGCCCGATTCGGGGTTATTTACCCAAGCGGAGAATTCGTTGAACTTGAATTTTTATTGCTGGCGAAAACTTGCCCCAGACCTCTGCCACCCACTCGTTGGGCGGTGGCAGCTGCTCCACAAATTCCAAAATAAGAAAATTAAGCAAACAAATGTTTGTAGCCTTTTTGCTACTGGTAAAATGTTTGCTTAAAGCCTCCGGAATGCAAAAGTTTTCCATTGGACCATCAGTTATGTGGGCGTGTGTAGACAGGATTTTGGGTAACCTCTAGAATATTGGTTGCCAAATTAATAAAATATTGGGTTGATATCAAATAAAGTCGATTTTAATTGCATTTAATCCTATATAGATTTGTAGAGGTTTGAGGAGTTAGGATAGATACCTCTGAAATGTTTCAAAACCCTTGAAAGAATATCATTAAGGTTTACCCATAAATAAATAATATATTTTGATGATTCTAATGCCATTAGAGACCTGTTATTTGGCCCAACAAAAGAGTCCTCAGTCAATTAACTTGGCCGCAAAGTCCTTTTGGCCAAGTCGCCTCAAAGTCAACCACGACTTTTCATTTAATTTGACGGCCAGCTATAGAACTCAACCCTCAAAAAAATAACCAAAATACCCTTGCTAAAATACAAAATGTCAAATTATTATTTGACAGTCGGCCGTCGCAAGACGCTGGCAGAAAGTTGCCATTTTCAAAACGACAAAACGACCGAAAAGAACAGTTAAAAAAGTTAAAAAGTGTGTGGTGTGAACAAGAAGCAACAGCAGTGCGAACAGCAGCGACTGCAACAACAATTAAATGTGTTACGCAGCTTTTCCAAGAACAACTACAGAGGGGTGAGAATCTTGAGCACCGAACTCGGAAATACCCTGGAAATTATTCTAAAAGTGCATATTTCTTTCGATATATTCTTTACAAATTTTAGCTTAAACGAATTAGGTCATAACTTATGTTTATGGAGAACAGTGCAAACTTAAAATGTTTAAATTGTAATTAATTTATACTAAGATTATCTTTGGGGTAAATGGTATCAATATAATAGACATAGTGTTAGGCTTCAGGAGGTCTTGAATAATCCTCCTATCACTGTACTAAATCATGAAATAATTAAAGTTATACGGACAAGTTTATAACGATTGTTATCGATTAATTTGTCCATATCTGGCTAGGGATGTTAAATATTTATCGGCTCGATAAATGAAATTTATTTAATATCTTCAATTTGTTCCTCTTTTGTGTAAGTTATCGATGGCAAGA
Organism: Drosophila pectinifera; assembly: GCA_008042775.1. Classification (NCBI taxonomy): domain Eukaryota; kingdom Metazoa; phylum Arthropoda; class Insecta; order Diptera; family Drosophilidae; genus Drosophila; species Drosophila pectinifera. The sequence goes on from VNKC01001084.1 coordinate 153,168, forward strand.
AATACTTATCGATGCATTAAAAAAAATATTTGATTTAAAAATTTTAATATTTCTCTTTATCGCAATTTATTAACCTCTCCTTATCGATGTGATATCTCCTGGTAGTGATATATCGTATGACTCCCAATTTCGCCATTTATTACCCTTTCCTTATCGATATGATATCGCATGGTATCGATGTATCGTATGACTCTCTATTTCGTCATTTATTACCCTTTCCTTATCGATGTGATATCTCCTGGTATCGATATATTGTATGACTATAGGAGGGTATGACGAGCGAGGGTATGAAAAACAAGGGGAGTCGAGGCAAAATCGAAACGCTTTTGGGACGCAGTTGAACGTCCGCAGGTCCTGAGTTCATTCACCGTTGAAACCAAAATCAAGATACAAAACAGCAACTGCGACGTTGGCGTTGACGCCGGCAGCGCAGTCGTAAGACGCAGCGCAAAGGCAGAAGAAGTAAAATGCAAAAAAGTATAAATAAAAACAAAATATACAAAAAAAGAGTACACAAAAACAAAAGTAATACAACAAAATAAATAAGAACAAATGGCACTAAACGCAAAAAAAAAACAAAACAAAACCGAAACCGAACAAAAGCTCTTAACGCACTTTGCGAGGGGCCGCGAGGGAGGCGGGGCGACGCAGAACGAAGAGAGGCGGAGAGTGTGTGTGAGTGTGTGTGTGTGTGAGTGGGTGTAAATGTATGCAAATAAAATGCGTGTGCGAGACTTTTGAAGTGGGTTAATATTAAAACAACAAAAACCAACCAAAGAAAACTCAGAACGAAAAATAATAAAAAACAAAAAAGCAACCAAACAACAATTGTCAAGCCGAAGAAAAACACTCCTAAAAGGAAGATATCGAAGGACAGCGGATCATTGACCTCGGCCAATGAAAATAAACCCACCGCTTTGGTCAGTCCATCATGGATAAATCATGGGATATATATATCCCAAAATCCTAAAACAGATAAAACCCCCATTGGATTCCTCTTACTTTGAAAAGGAATTATGCAAATTTAGGGGGCAAATATGCCACCAAAGGCTTAAGCCATAGCCACAGCGCCTAAAAGCAGGCAATAAACTTTGTTGTGGATTAGAGGAGCTCTCTATTAGAGAGGGGTAAGGAGTATATGTCAGCAAGGGGCGCCGCTTTTGTGGTGGCTCCTAATTTATGACACCAAATGGAAGAGATATTAAGGACATTTCCACCACAAAGACCTAATATTAGGAAATTACGTTCTAAGATTGATTTCCTGACAGAACAACTATTAAATTGTTTATTACTTTTTTCTTGCATATTTTTTACACAAAAAGTTCGTCCCTGTTCGTTGTTCTAGATTTGAAATGATTTAAAAATGTGTTTGCAATTAATCATAGATGTAAAATGTAAAATGTTGTACTTTTTGGAGGCTTTTTTAATTGATTTCACACAAAATATTCATCTCAGTTCATTGCTCTAGATTTGAAATGATTTAAAAATGTGTATGCAATTAATCATAGGTGTAAAATGTAAAATTTTGTACTTTTTGGAGGCTTTTTTAATTGATTTCACACAAAATATTCGTCCCCGTTCATTGCTCTAGATTTTAAATGAATTAAAAATGTGTATGCAATTAATCATAGGTGTAAAATGTAACATTTTGTACTTTTTGGAGCCTTTTTAATTGATTTCATATCAAAAGCTATATTCTATTTTGTTTTTGTATAACACAGCCTATTTTCCACACTAGTAAAACCCAATCAAAGCTGTTATCCGCACATGTTCGTCCCCACTAATCGTTTTTTTGTCCTCGACTGAGGGTTGATTTCGATAAAAAACATCTACAAACGAGCGATGTCCTGCCGGGGATGTGGACACGCGCAATCATAATTACACAATTACACAACAGAGGCGACATCAACAAAATCAAAAGCAAACAAACTGCCAAATTGGACAAAGGATCGGGGGGGGCATGATGAAACGTTGCTCACATGTCAGTGATAAATGGACAATTTATTAAATCACCACGTAGACCAAATAGAAATCAAAGCAAATGGGGCCAGAGCGGAATGAATTAGATGGATAGATGGCGACACGAATGGAAATGCTGATGGAGACGGATGGAGATGGCGGAGTTGGAGCCGGCTCGGCTCTCTGGTCTCCCAGCGGGAAAGTGAGAGTATGTGTGCCTAGCTCTGATTTATTGTCGGAGCCAAGTGCTGGAAAAAGCAGGATTATGTCTAGGGGAAAAGGAACCCAACAGGAGCCTCTAAGAGAGAGAGAGGGTTACTAGGGACAAGCAGCAGGACTGAGTTTGATATATTGTTTTGAGGCAAAGGATTTATGTACTTATGAAAACATAACGCTTACATTTTCGGTTCCGGATTATGGGAGAAAAAATTAGGATGCTTACAGGCCTAAGTAAATTCAATTAAGCTGTTAAAAACTGGTGGATATATTTCGTGGAATTATGTAGAAAATAATGCACAAAACTCCCCTATTCTAAAAAAGAATACTTTAATTATTTAATAGCAAAACACTCATGACTGTAATTTATATACAAAATTAAAACTGATGAATATATTTCGAGGAACTATATTATATTAGCTCAGACTCAGACAAAAATAATAATTTAATTACTTAAAAGCAAACACTCATGACTTTGTAATTTATATACAACATAAATTCGAATTTTTAATTTCTAAACCCATTATTTTCACACTTTTTAATTATTTAACATATAATTATATTTAATATTTTATTTCTTATTGAATTCCCTTTGATTGGTTCCTTTTACTTTTTCCTAAAGTGCTGAAATAACATATCGATTTTACCAAGTACTGCTCCTGGTAATTGTGACAAAAAACGACACGGGGCCGTAATAATTAAATCGAATTGAACAGGAGCCCAAGAACTAGGCCCAAACCAGTCCCAGTCCCAGAACAGGTTCGAGTACCTCTTCATATACGCGGTACGCCGCCTCCTCTCCCCTTGTCAGCTCTGGGGCTCCATTTCCATTGCTTCATTCTTTTTGTGTTCGGCATTTCCTAGGCTCCCAGGATGACGTCAGCGCATAAATTGAACTATTTTTGTAACCAGCAACGTAGGAGCCACGCATTTCGAATAAAATGTGGGCATGCTTGGGACATTTACTCGTGGCTTCTGGCCGAAACCGCCGAATTTCGTTAGTACTTTTCCTTTCCCGAGAGTGTGTTTTATTCCGCTTTTGTTTGGCACACACACCCACACTTCACACACACCCACACTTCACACACACTTCATTAGGCGTTCAGTTCAGTGAACCCGAAGTTCGTTAGCAGGACATTAGCCGAAATCCTGTTACGACTTTTATTCTAATTGATTAGCCCTCTAACTGGGCCCACAACGCCTGCGTGGAAGGTGTTTCTCGGGTTGCGGGAAGGTGTTATCTAATCAATTGATAACTCCCATTCAACACGTGCCAACCTGCCCCCCAAAAAACCCTAACAACCGATTGAACTCCGCGATATCTCCATTGAATTTGCCGCGGTTCATTGGCATTGACACCTTTCTTCCGCATTTCTACCTCCATCTCTAGATATATCCTCCTTTTTATTTTTTTTTGAGGTAGAAACTGTCATTCGATGTCGGCTCTTTCAATTTGATTGCATGACGCGACAGCTTTTCAGATTAATCAGCCCGAACCAGTTCGAAACCGTTAAAGAATATATATCATGGGGCAGGCCATTTATTGGGGATTAATTCTGGAAATTGGCTATCGGGGTAAAAGTATCTGTGATCGGCTTGATGCAATTCCTTAAACAGAACTTAAATTATAAAGGCATATATGGTCTGATTTATGCTAAAAAATGAACCCAACTATGAGTAACAAGTCAGCACTTGATTGTGACTTTTTTATGTATATAAATAATTTAAGAAAGCCCCTACTAATTTTAAGCAATTTTCAAGTTCTGCACAATTTATACATTCACGCTCGATTGGCTTACTTAACCCTGAAAATCAAGCGCTATAAAGTGAGAATGCTTAAGTCTATTTTTAACCAGCAGACACACGCACCAAAGATATATCGTACATATTTCCTTTTCGGCTTGAAAGTTGAGTATGTCTTAATCCTATTCAATTGTCCGCAGTGGCCATCGCATGATGTGCGTTTAAAAAAAGCAAATTCGTTGATGGCCAAGTCATAAATCATTTGAAATAAACTAGAGCCAACTTGCCACCTATTTTTTTGGGTTTCTAGTGAGTCAAGTGACTGAGTCACAGTGAAAAGTGGAGGACGACCTTAAATTAGATAATTTAGCAATTTAAAATAAAGCCAAAGCTATTACCAGATTTAACTAACTGAAATTCTTTTGTCTTTTTCTTTACAGGTAAGCATATGCCATTGGTTGTCTTCAGTTAAATATGAGTAAGTAGTGTTAAGGGCTTTCTGGGATTATGATTTTACTTAATAATGTTAGATCTCTACTTCCACTATATTATTCTTTACAGTATCTTTGATAATCTCATAAAGTTCCTTAAGATTCCTGTGTCATCCCCTTTCAAACAATATTGTGATTCGAATAAATCAAAACTCTTGGAAATGATTTATGTCAACATGGTTTGTTGTAACCACAAAGAGTCTGAGTCCGAGATGAGTTTGTCCCTTCTTGCTGGTCAAATCCTCGCCTTTCTTTTCGTTCCACTTGATTCGTGTTTAATTTTGCTTATTGCCTTGTAATGAAAATTAATTGCGGTCGTAGCCAGCATTATATGCCCAGCTCAACTTCTCGCCTTTCCCCGTCTTCGCTTGGCTTTGATTTTGCTGTTTTTGGGGGCATTAAGAAAATTGTTTGTCCCCAAAGTAATGTTTTTCTTGGATCCCCGTTTGGGGTTTTTGTGTGTGGGCGAAGTACGTGAGGCATATTTGCCCAACAGATTAATTCCCCCGCCTTAATGCCGCGTGTAATGGCCGATGTAAATGTCGCTAGATAATGTGTGGGCAGCTGTCAAGGGTCTGTAGGAAAGAATATTTGTATTGTGGCAAAATAAATATAAAATCGAAGTAATACTGAAGATCTCAAGCGTTAGTATTTACTTTGTAGAGATTTCTCTCTCAAGCTTACATCTAATAACAAAAATATTTACAGGGTAAAAGTCTCTGAAAGAATACATTTCTTAGAGAATGTTTTTAGTTTCCCTTTCATAATAATATTTAGGTATCCCAATATAGGATTTAATATCTGAGATTTGTATAAAAACCAGTTTTCCTTAGTTCCTAAACACAATGCATACCCTTAGATGGCCACATCTCTATAAACTCTTCTTGTATCACATCCTAACTTTTTTTTACTGAAGGAGAATATTTGTATTGTTACAAATAAAGGTAGAGCTTTGTTTAAAAATCGAAGTAAAACTACGATCTTCAGTCTTGTATTGTACCATGAAGCCTTAGTATTTTAGAGATCAATCGCTCAGGCTTACGTATTTCAAAAATTATTTACAGGCTAAAAAGTCGCAGAAATAACAGAATGATTTTAGTTTTCCTTTCATATTAATATTTAGACAACCCAATATAGGTTTTAATATCAGATTGTGATATAAAAACCAGTTTTCCTTGGTTCCTAGACACAATGCATACCCCTAGATGCTCACATCTCTATAAACTCTTCTTGTATCACATCCTACCTCTTTTTACTGCACATTTGCCCCTAACCAAACACTTGTGGCTACTTTTATTTGAGAATATTTCAATTCTAAACCCACTTTCGCTGCCTTCGTTTTATTTTCAGACACTTTTATTGGCCTATTTTCACTCAGACCTCTGTGTCCCTCTCTCGCTCTCTCCATCTCAATTTTATGGACAATTTCCAGCAAATGCACTTTGTCGAAGACAAGGCGGCAGGAGTGGTGGTGGCAACGGCTTCTGGCTAAAAAAGATATAATACTTGGGGCCTTACGACCGTTCCTGGTAACCCACAACAGACATTCTTTTTACGACCCACACACCGCAGTTTTAATTGCCTCAACGGGTTGACCAAAGGGAGGCAATTCTAGATACAGAATTTACCAGATACATTTAAATCGGAGGCGGCAATGTGGCAGGAATATATAGGGTAATAAGGAAAGGGATCGCATAAACAACGGTCAAGATTTTGGTTCGGTTTTGTGCACTTCCTTATTGCATATTTACTCAAAGCATATTCAGTTCACTCTGGTTATTTTTTGCTCTTTTATTTCATGTATTTATGTTGTTCTTATTTTTTTGCGACTCAAATGCAAATATTTGCCGATGAGGCAGTGTTCACTTGGCTTTGCGTTTATTAGTCATAGAGAAGCCGCCCGAAAGTTCGTTGGCCCCAAACTGCACACACAGAGTTGAAAGAAAACATATATTATTATTATTAAATGCGATATCTAAAAGTTAGTCAAATGTAGAACTAGATTTTTGCCTTTATTTTCTGTTATTTTTGCTGTGCTTTTATTTCTGCGTTAACGAGGAACATTTTGTTTATAAATAGCGTAGACCTTTGCTTGACTTCAACTTGTGTTGGCCTGAGCGATAACCCCCCGGCCACCCCCCGAAGGCCCCCTTGAGTACCCCCCGATCCTCTTTATATGGCGAGCTGATTTCTGATTTCGCAAATATAATCGAGAGTGGTCGAGCGAAAAAGGAAAATAATTTGGGGAGCGTGTTTGTAATTAGCGAAATGTTTGTGCAGGTTTGTGGAGAGGAGCACGAGTCGAGAATGGCTGTAGAAATATGCATTTTGCTTGTAAAATGTCTAAATTTTATGTTCCGATAATATTAGCGAATGAAGTGCCTGGAAATTCCTAAATTTATTAACAAAACCATATTAAAAACACATTGTATTCACTTTCGTTATGAACAATGTAAGCTGAAATCAAAACTAGCAGCTATTAGACACTGTATTGGAGATGGTGAAACATCGATAGAATTATCGATACTATCAAAAGCTTGTTCCCTTCTTGAATCGACATCGATAGGCTTTCACCATTTTGATACTTTTTTAAATGCATTGTATTTTTCTTAATTATTAATTCAACCAATATACAATTTAACAAACAGTATATATTTCTAACCGATATTGTACTGGCTCAACTAAATTGTTTTAATGCCCTAAGAACTATTATATTATTTGCAACATTTATTATTATTTATTTTCAACATTTTCTTTCACTCCTCTCTTAATTACCTTATTCTTAAACTGTTTCTTAAACCTGGCTTCTTTTAATTATATAATAAGCTTAATTTTCTGAAGCCCAAAATACCTTTTATAATTGTACAATACGTTATTTATATTAATGCATTGTTTACATTTCCAATTGTTTGCTCTTCGAGGCATTCATTTGGTTCAGTCACACACTCACAATTTCCATGGCAATCAGCTTTTCATTTATAGCTTAATTTTCCACTTGCTTTTACTGCTGGTGGCCCACAATTTGCCATATAATTCACAGAACTGCCGTTAAATTTCCATCTCCGGTTTTTCCATCATTATGATAACTGTTCGGCAGCCGAGAGGGGATTGCGGGAAATTACAGAGGTTGACAGATTTGCATGCGAAATGCGTTCTGCGATCTCGCATTGTTAGCCGGGTCTCTTCTGCCGACCTTATGGCTAATATAGGAATAACAGTTGCATTGCTGTTTGGGTCACAGCCGCAGTTAATGCTTCTCACGCTCGCTGGCCGACCGCCCCTCAGGTTTATTATTTGGCTAAATGCTGGCCCGATGTGATGGCAGCGATAAGTCTTTACATGTAGTTGAAGTCGTTCCGCGGCCAATTTGCATAATGGTTAAATGTGCCAGGGGTTTTTTGGTAGCTGCTCTGGGTCTCTCTGGGCCTACGAACGGGCGCGGTTCCATCAGCTTTTATGGGAAGTGATTTTTGCGCTTTTATATTATACGCTTTTTGTGGTTTTGCGGTGAGTAGCTCAGTAGCTGATATATTCACAGATTTACGATTATTTAGAGCATTTCAAATATCACTCTCTGGGTTTATTAGGGCTTCGTTTGAGCTTTGATTTATTTCTTTAATAAAACAAGCTTTCGTTTGGAGACTTCCCATTGGTTAATAATTTCTTCTTTTGCTTTATTATATTTAAATTAAATTTAATTTGCAAATAGTGCTGTTGCATTGAAGCTCATCAATAATAACGCATAACAAATCATTCACATTTGGATTCACATTGAGCTCTGCGAAAGCTTGACAGTTCCTTGACATTTCCACAATAAAGTTTCGCCAGCAGCAACCCCTTTTGAGCTCTCGAGCTTCTGGCTCAATACCACATCAAGGGTCCTTGCAACACACATACTATACTGCCCATCAATCTGCCCAGGATATCATTCCAATGCATAGGACCCCCATGCCCCGCGCACTCCGCATTCATCTCTCTCTGAAGTTTTAACATATTTTTGCATTTACGTCACATGGAATTACACTATGCGTGACAAGCTTTTATGTGGCTGAAAAAGTGTGTGTCTGAATGCGAGTGCGGTGCTGCCGCTGCCCTGGGTGAACATAACCTCGGCTAACGCAAATGCAGCGATGAAGATGCAAACTTCAACTTCAAAAACAGCAGCAGTGAATGCAATAACAACGGCGGTACACCGGGGAAAATTCATATTAAATATATATATGAATATATGTCAAAAAAGTACGAAATCCCATCTTGATGTGTCATATTACTCTCATTTCCAAGAAGATCAAGCTGCTCAAGAAGCTCAAGGCGCAGCACATTCTTGTCAAGATTTGCTGCTAATATTTTCCGACTTAGAATTAAGAAACCTCTGGTTTTCCTCACTCTCTGTAAGAGAAGTGACATATTTTCAATGTTTATTAAATTTGTTGCCAAAAAAATATGAAATTCTATCTCTATATTACTCTCATTTCCAAGAAGATCAAGCTGAGCGCTTATCAATAAAGGCGCAACACATTCTTGTCATGTACGTGTGTCGTTGTGCCTCATGAACAATTTGCTAATAATACTTGCCAAATTAGAATTAAGAAACCTCTGGATTTCCTCGCTCTGTGTAATAGAGAAGTGACATATTTTCAATGTTTATTAAATTTGTTGCCAATAAAAAGTATGAATTCCTATCTCTATATTACTCTCATTTCCAAGAAGATCAAGCTGAGCGCTTATCGATACATTCTTGTCATGTACGTGTGACGTTGTGCCTCTTGAAAGATTTGCTGCTAATATTTTCCGAATTAGAATTAAGAAACCTCTGGTTTTCCTCGCTCTGTGTAAGAGAAGTGACATATTTCCGCAATATTGCCGCAGGCAAAGCACAAAAGCGTAAAAGGGACAACTTTTCATTAAAGAAGCACTGCCAGGCGGGCAGGAGATTGCGGGAGAGTGGCAGAAAGAAAGAGAGAGAGAGAGGGTCTGTTGCACAATTGAGGATTTGTTATGCAAGTCCTGCAAGTCTCGTTGCAGCTGCCGCAGGCCACAGGCATCATGTTGCACTGCATTGGGGTAGGACCATATACATATACTATATGTCGCCGAGAACTTTTTCAACCCTCAAGTGCGAGTAATGAATTTGCAAGAAACAAAATAAAAACGTAAAGGAGAAGGCGAAAAAAGGAGGGAAACAAGACCGTACAGGATCTGTCAAAACTTGTTGCTTTCTGTGCTTTATCGCTCCACTCTCTCTCTCTCTCTCTCTCTTCGTCTCTTCTGACTACTTTCTTCGTATTTTCCAGTGATTCTCCCCCCATTACGCGATGGTGAATCGAAAAAGCGAACTTAACGAAGCATAAAATTGCGTAATTTACTGCGCATTTAATTTCGTGTTGCGCTCTGCACAAGAATGAAACGATTCGAGGCAAGAACACAGAATTCAGTACGGAAAGAACACAAGAGAAACACGGAAAGAATGCTTTAGTCCAGGGCCCCGACCATGAGATACCCGGCACTAATTGTATAGTGTATAGCGGTGCAAAGTGTTATATAGGATATTTGTTCTACACTTTATTGTTGATCGATGTAATCATAATATATCGCCAATATCGATAACTAATGTATTAAATCGATTATATCGAAGTTCTCATTACATTTTAATTTTAATTTTAAATAAGACATTGGAAGGGGTTCTAAGTAGGATATATAGGATATTTGTTCTACACTTTATTGTTGATCGATGTAATCGTAATGTATCGACAATGACCGATAACTAATGTATTAAATCGATTATATCGAAGTTCTCATTACATTTTAATTTTAGTTATAAATAAGACATGGGAAAGGGTTCTATGTAGGTTAAAATTGAGTTAAAATATCCAATCGCTAACATATTAATAAATATTACGAGTTAGTTAAACCTTTTGTCTTACTACCCATTGCTTTTGAAGATTAAATAGAGCTTTGACTGTTCGAATCCAACATACTCTTCGCTTCCAGGGTATAAAAAGAACTGAAAATAAAGCAAGGTAAAAATGGCTGATTCTGAATCTGAAGCTAAGCTTTCGATACGGTTGAAGCTTAAGCTGGAAATTATGATGGCGACGATGTTCAGACATTTGTAATTGGAAATGATGATGATGATAACTGCGGGGTGGTTAAGGGGAGGGCTTGGGGTGCTCTGCTCCCCCAGGAGAATAAACAAAAGCATTACAACATATTACGAGCTGTAGGTGAGTTCCAATCAGAACCAAACCGATCTGGATTGTCAGCGAAATATATGGCAATGACAATTGTCGATACGAATTACTATGAATATTGATTTTGTGTGGGGTAAATATGGTATGAATCTGGGGTTTCTTATTAAAATAAATATTATTTCAGATGAAGGGAAATTAATACCACGCTTTCATGTGCTTTTCCTTTAATTTTCATTAATGTAAAGGTTACAAAATAAAGCTCATATACAAATATGATTGAATTACACATATATTTAATAAAAAAGTTCAAAGTAATAAATAAATAATACGATTAAAGTATGTCTAGTACAAGTTCCCTATAGATCTTCAATTTCTTAACACTAATCAGCTTCAAATTTTTAAAGTAAAGGCTTACTAAGAATCCCCCGTGACACAGTTATCGTTGTCTGAATTATCCAGGAACCATATTCAAGATGCTGACCCTCCAGTGCCCCACTCCCCCGGTGTTATTCCTTCGGCATTGTAATCGCTGGGCGTCTGATCGACGGCGCGATGGCCTTTGGAACCGGTAGACAAAAGGGCTCACTGCGAAACAAAGGATGTCGGGGCTTAAAAGCGGAGGTAGAACCAGGAGAGAGAGCACCGTAATAGACCTACAAACCTACAGCTAAAGAGTATGGCAAGCGAAGCCGACAACAACTTGGCTCACCTTAGCCCAGGTAAATCCAGTTTGAAAACAAAAAGCCGGAGCCAAGAGCCAGTTTAAAGCTGCCTCTCTCTCTGACGGGGCGAACAGCGGGTTAAGGTGGGGTAGTAAAGGGCTAAGGGGGAGTGTAAAGGGTTAAGAGCGGGGGGTAAGCAGGAGTGGTAGCTCAGGCGCGCTCTTTGCATTTCACAAACAATCGCAAAATACGAAAAAATAAGCTTTCAGCTTCAAGACGATGTCTGAATACTCTGATTAATTTTTTAGGGGAACTCATACTTAAAATATATACATAATATTTCTATGAAATTAGTCTACTTAAGGCATTAAAAATTTGATAAATATTTAATGAATCTACAAACTATTAAACATGAAAAACATTGAGTTTATTAAAATAATAGTTAGTATTTCCTTAAGCCATCAGACTTTATAGCTGACTTGCCATACTTTGTCTGCTTTAATATTAGGAATATGCATATACTCTTAAGGGGAAATATTATATATGTTAAGTATATATTATTTATAATATATATAAATATTAACTATATATATAATTTCTTATATTTATATTGTTTAACTTATTTCTTGCCAGCTTTCTGCTTTCATTAAAAAACCCTTTGCCAGAGTATAAAAAGAATCTCAGGCGGCTCTGTTTGTTTGCACCGCCGACCGCTCGCCCACCTCCAGGCCCTGCTCTCCCTCCTTGTTTTTCTCAGTGCGTTGGTGCAGCGCTCTGTAATTAATTTGGCAGCTACAAACACACACAAAGCACACACACCGGGCCCAAACAGATGGAGAGGCAGTGGCAGAAAGAGAATATTTAAAACCGGCGCAATATCGAATTACCATTGACAGACAATGTCGACAGACATGCCAACACATACAGGGTGTAGCTCATTGTAGATTTCTCTCAGTGAAAAGTACAGTGAAAAAAGGGTTTTGTCAAACAATTGAACTATAATGATATTGGTTATATGTTACAATAATGTAACTAGCTTACACTTTGGAAATTATATAAATTAATGTATAGCTTATACTTCAAAATTAATGGGTTTAATATTTACATAAATATTTTTCTTAAATTATATAAACATTTCAGAAAGCTATAAAATTGATTTTATTTTTCAAAATTGTCACCAAAGGGGTAAACTAAAAAGGAATTTAGTTTTCAAGCTAAAAGAAAAATTAAAAATATTTAAACAATCAAAGAAATGAAATCATTTTCATCGGTAACAAGTTTGTCTTAGTTATTTCAATGGTACTTCCAAGTAAGAGTTTTATATCGACCACATATATGTTCCTGCAGATTCAAACCCTGCCTTAAGCCTCTTTTTGTCTCAGTGTACCATAGTCTCTCTCCCTCTTTCAGGCAGGTGGGCAGTAGCTTTGCTTAAGTTGGGAGCGTGGGCAGCTTCTCGAAACTGGTAAACAGATCAGAATTAAATTTAAGAAAAAACAAAAAAATAAGCTCGCTAATGACTTAAAACTTCACTTGCTCCGAGGTTTACAAAAGAAAAAAATGGGCGGATAATGTCTGTGACTTGGGAGGCGTTTTGGTGGGCCAGCCCTGGAAGGGATCCGGAGCCCTCTTTCGGTCCAACTTAATTACTTTGCTGGCTGCTCAGCTTGCAAACAAAACAGAAATGGAATGAGCCAAGGAGGGGGAGCGGGCGCAAAAAATCCATTTAATTAAATTTGCATGAGCACAACAACACACAGGCCCCGAGTACGAGAACGAAATACAAATACAAATACAAACAGCGGGCCGGCAAACCTGCGAATGCAATCTGAGCGACGGCGTCAATGCCAGTTCCTGTCAAACTGTGACAGGCAGCAAGGGGTTAAGGATGCGCGGCCAGCAAAAGGGAATATGGTAATGATGGCCAGCTCCTCCGCGCTGCTGTAAAGCTGAAGGAACGATGTGATTTTTATGGCTGAAGTCTCGCCCGGAATTAATTATACTGCACATTAAACATGACGCAGAAGTTGTACAAAATATTAATGTGTACTTTGGGATGCTGTGAAGGAAACAGAGCTGGATAGATGTTGTATTAATACTCTAATAATAATTAAAACTATCATTCAATGCCTTCCTGTTCTCCTTGAATATGTGTTCTAATTTAATCAATTGTCTTAAACTCTGAACTCAAATATTTACCGCTAGCAAACTTTGTATCTCTTGACTCTTTTCCCATTTCAAGTAATTGCCTGAAAATCCCAACTTGTGTTGTCTGATTGAATTCAGTTTCAAAATGCCAGTACTACCAGCGAGCAAATAGAATACCTGCCACAATGTGAAGGCTCTTCAATAACCGGACTTATTGCACCTGCCACAGCCATCAAGTCAAACAAATGTCAGAAACTGTGAAACCAATACCAGATTCTTATGTGGATAAAGCCATGGCTCAGCTGATAATATGGGAGTTGTCGTGCTCCGCCTGCAGCCCCTCCCCCCCCCTGAAAGTTCCCGCTCACTATTATCGGTCAGCAAGACAAACAGACACAGCAGGAAGCCGCATGAGCGGAAAATTGGAAAAACTCTGGAAAAATACTGAGGCGAAAAAGAACAGAATGGCAGAATAGCGGAGGAAAATGGAATAAAATGCTTGCTGACTGGCAATGTAAAGTGAAAAGCATACAAAAAGCCGGGCAATTGCGGTGGGGCGGCGAGGGGTGTGGCACATATAGCATATAGAGTGAAATGTTAGACAAAGTGGCAGCAGTAAGTACATACATACATATGCAAAGCAGTTTTTTCTATACCCTGCACCCTCGTCCACTGAGGCAGTATATTGTATTTGAGGAGGTTCGATTGGGATTAGCAAACAAGTTAATCTAGCCATGTCCATCGGTGAGTTCGTTTTTCAACGGAAACCAATGAGCTGGACACTCAATTTTTGACAAACTGACAGCTTTGAAGCCCCCACTGGGAGATATACACTCTGAACGGGAATTTGGGGGAAACTAAGAGGTTATTGGATGGTATATGTATCATACTTTATGATCTATGCATACTATCTTAGTTGAACATGATTTTTTATTAGGCAGGGTTTAAGTGTGTACAAATATTGGTATGTCTATATTTAATATAATAATCCATATAAGTGTGTATCGATAAATTCGATAAACTTCGCTACTATAGTGGTTGAATATATCGTAATTTAATTTGATGTATTCAAATAATAATTATTCTTAAATTACAAAGCTGCTTAAAATATTTTATTGAAATTACCTGTATTTTTAATTTACAAATATTCGATACTTTAGACAGTAAATGATGCTTTCAATCTTTGTATCAATATCGCTTAAATTAAATTTAAATAGGCATTCGATGTCATATATATATAATAAATATTTCAGACAACAAACGGTACTTCATTTTCATTCTTAGTATTCATTATTAATCCATATTTTCGATAATAAAAAAACTTCGTACTCTCAGTGACTATAAATAATGCTTTTAAACATTGTATGGATATCGCTTACATTAAACTTAAATATATATTCAATATCATATAGATATAATAGATATATCAGACAACAAACGATACTTAGCGATATGTTCACTCGATATCGATATTTTCGAGAATAGAAATATAATTATTACCCTCTCAGAGTGTTTAATAGGTATCGCTTAGTCGTGTATCCCTCGATTATTGCTTTTTTCCCGTTGCCGCTGTAAACTTATACTTTTGTGCAAACAACAAGCGAAGGCAACGTCAGAGTTGCCAGAGTTTGTCACATGAAGACGCACAATTACACGTGCGGGCACATTGGGGGGTGGGGATGGGGCTTAAAAGGATATGCCATGGCTACAATACCGGGGCCAGGACGGAAAAGTGGAAACGGTGGAGGGAGTGGGTGGGTCGTGGAACAATTGCAGCCGTCGCCGTCGTGGAAACTGTGACAATGTTCAGTCGTGTGTGTAAACAATTGTAATCCGGTAGAAAAATCACAAGCGCCCCATCAGCCAAAGGACAAAAGCCCACGGGGGCTGAACCCCAGACTCAGGTCCAGATTTAGGTCTTGAACCAGGACTAGGCCTACGAATTGTAATGGAATCTGCCTACCAGACAAACCCGAAGCCACGTTCTTGGGGAAGGGTAATGCGGCACAGATTGTAATACAATATTGGTCATGTAATTGGAAAATAAAACGCATCTTTTAAAGAGGGAAATATGGAAATGTTAACTCATAAGAGGTTTTTAAAGTCTTCGCTTTTTAAAGGGTATAAAAGTTATATTTCCAGAAAGTATTTCATGGTGTAAATAAAAGATTTATAGACTTTAACTAAGTAATATAAGTTCTTATCAAAATGCTAAGTAGAGGTAGAGGTTTCTAAGGTCTTCTCCTTTTAAAGGTTCTAAAAGTTATATTTCCTGAAAGCATTTTATGGTGTAAATAAAAGATTTGTAGATTTTAACTAAGAAATATTAGTTCTTATCAAAATGCAAAGGTTTTTAAGGTCTTCGCCTTTTAAAGGCTCTAAAAGTTATATTTCCTGTAAGCATTTTATGGTGTAAATAAAAGTTTGTAGATTTAAACTAAGTAATATAAATTCTTATCAAAATGCTAAGTAGTTTGTATAAGAAAAATATCTAAGGAGGGAAAATTTACACAAAAAGTAACTCATACTAGCCCTGCCTCTTATAAATATTAATAAAACCAATGGAAATGTAGCCCTAAATCTAGAGCTTATCTCGGCTGAATCAACCCTTTTCCACATGTGCTAATCGTATTTCTCTCCTTCTGATTGCAGGTGAGTAATGCACGTGAATCGAAAGCGCACGCAATAAATGAAACTCTATATGTGAAAAGTCTGGGTAGTATCAGGGAAACATCAGGGCTACGGGTCCCCTTAGTCTCCGTCGTTGCCTGCGACATGTAAACAAAATGCAAAGTGCGCAAAGCCAGCAAAAAAAGTGTAGAAAACAGGCACAGCAGCAGCGGCGGCGGCTGTGTGAAGGTTAGCTTTATAAATTTTATTTACTCATAAATTAAATTTTGCAGTGCGGCAGAGATTTCATTGAAACGCAGCCAAGACAGGCCCGAACAAGGTAGAGGAAATCAACTTGAGAGATTGCTCAGAGATTAAACAACAATTGCACACACGTTTGATTATACAGTGCGTTACGAAGTTGTAGGAGAGCCGAAGGCGAAGGTTTTCAATTAAATTATAGTACTCGACACATCATAAGTCGGATAAGTCAATCTGACTGGTAATTTTATAAAATTTGAGAGGTATTTGGCTTTGTCAGGGTTTTAAGATAAAATCAAGATAAGTAGACCTCAAAAACCATATCTAAGATATTTAAAAGATTGAAAGTATATTGTTTAAGTCTTATAGAAATTTATTAGAGGTTTGGGTCAACTCTAGCATTTGTTTAAATATTTTATGGCTTGCTCGTTGACTTGTAAACTGTGTAAAGCTTGGCTTATTTATTCGACCATATATTTTCTGGGATATTCCCAAAAATTCGTGCATAAAAAGGTTTACCTCACCGATCCAAGCGTTTGCATACAAATGCGTGGATTATACGAATGGCACCGTCTTTATGCATATTTTTCTCATATGTCAGCACGTGCAGTCATGCACTTGACCACGCCCCCAATAAAACACACTCCAAATCTGAAAATATTTTGGTTTGTCTGCTGAGAATATATGGGATATTATAAACAGTTTTATAAATATTTAATACTATTTCTTTCCCCTACTTATCTATGTGACAATGAATACTCAAAAGAATGTCACAATTTCAGCATTTGAAACAGATCATTCCGAGTGCTTGGCATTAGCCTTAGCCCAGTTATGACTGAGCTTTGCCAGTTTAACCAGAACTGTATGGCAGTTGCGGCTTAAACAGCTGTTTCAGCTGCTTATGAGCTAACCTTAAGTCACACACACACCACACACACACCGTAAATACTTCTATATAAACCGAGAGAACAACAACTGCGAAATGCTAAATCGACTCTGACCCACTGACATTATTTCGCCGACATAGACGGAACAACAACAACAACTGAGCAAAGTGCATTCAGTCCGTCAGCAGGTGTAACAGTCGGAGAGAGAGAGCCAGAGAGAGAGAGAGCGGGGAAGCGAAATGTGCCGGAAAGACATAAAGAGAGACTTCTGGTCTACAGCAGAGGTCAAAATAATAGTACTGTGTAACCAGCTTAATTGTTTACATAAATATCAAACAAATTATCACAAATATTCTAGTGGAACTTAAAAAAACTTCCTTGGAAGCTGATAGGTTAAATGTTTTTAATTAAATAATAATTTTAAATAAACCTAGCCTTGAATATAAATTATATTAAACAAACTATTCATCTTAAAGTATTTTTTTATAATATGTTTTTAAAGCGAAGCTATTATCTCAACCGCAACTGTACAAGGTTGGTGGGTGGCGAAAAACGCAAGGGGCTGGGAAGGCCGCCCCGCTCGCTCATTAGATGTTATCATCCATAGATTGCAGTAGTTACTGTCTATTGAATCATTCCGTTACCGTTCTGATATAATAGCTCCCGGGTCTAGTAAATTGCATGGGAAGTGAAGTGCTGAACCAATCAAGTCATGATTGCAGACACAGGCTTTCAAATGCTCGCAATTTGAGCCAGGACTATTAGAGCAACTAGATAATTACAGGTATTCTATATGCTTAAATTAAATTGAAGCTGTAACAAAGCAGGACGTAAAGAACGGTTTCCAAAGTGGAGAAAATTTATAAACATGGGTTTACAAATTTTCTTAATATTTGTTTGGTTAAGTTTTGATGAGGGATATGCATTAGATAGACTCGAATTTAATAGGAAGATATAAATACATACAATATTTATTAAGTAACAAAGCAAATGCATTCAAATATAATCGTTCCAATTAATTGTTAGATACCTAAACACCGCTTCGAATATTTACAATTAGTTAAGCGATTATCTATAAATTCTCCCACACCCATATAATCTATCAAAGCGTTTAATTTGTCAACTATTTTTATTACACAAATTGGTTCGCCTTTCTGAAAGTTACTTAGCCGTTTTGCTGTCGTTGGCAGTGTTATTTTGATGGCGTCGAATGGAAAGTGAAAACTGTCAATGCCTGAGTTGGCAATTAGTCAGTGAAAGTGTAGCAGATGGCACGAGCCCCTCTCGTGTGGCACTTTGATGGGGCAATTAAAGTGGCTAAACGCACACAATGCAGAGGACATAATAAGAAATATATAAAAATAAGTTAAGCCAGTGTCACATAAATCAATGTCAATTAATGAACTCGCCCCATTGGAACTGAATCATGGCGTTGAAAATAATTAGCTAAAGCTAAGGAAAACTATATGAATACTGGAATATTAAAATACAATTTTTAATTGGGCACTTAATTTATGTCCCGCAGCTTTATATTCAAGATCAAAAATATGGATATAAAAATACGCTTCCCCCATCGAAAATAGACAGCGACGACAGGCAAGACAAAAAACCTGAATCATACATTTTATATCAGCTTTGACTATGCTTTTTTGCATTTTTTTTTTTTTGCAACAATGTATATATAGAAATAAATATAAAAATCGGCGAGCACAGCCGCAATAACAACAACTGCGAGCGGCAATCGAAATACACTTGAACGTGAGTGAAACAAAATTCATGACCCACTTTATAAAACGCTTTTTCTTTCATCCATGACCCACTTTATTATTTGTAGCAATGACTGTAGCCGAGAGCGACCCACAAGCGCCGCCAGAGTAAGCGAGACGGCACTGCTTCTCTCGCAGAGCGGAGACCCAAACCGAACATATGTTTTATTCACACAATTAGTTTGCTAAAAATGCAGGCTTACCCACACAGAAATTCGGTGAGAACACAAAAGCAGCTGAGCAAATGAGGCTGCCCGGAGGGGGAGGAAGCGGGAAGTGTCGCTAGACGAGACTAGACTTAGTTAGCCCAGCCAAAGCAAGTGCACTGGTCTCCTCCGACTATGGCGAGTGTCGGCTCAGTCTGACGAGACAGCCACACACAAAAGCACTCACGAATGTCAAAAATAATACGAGCTTAAACCGAGTGTAGTCGGTGCAGGAGTGGGTTAAGCCTGGGTTAATTTTGGGCATAACTTTATAACTCGTTATCTCAGAGATAATAATGACTCGAATGTAGATAATTTGAATATATAAAATAGAGGCAGACAAACATTGGCTAATAAAAGATTAATAATCGATTCAATAAATACATTTATCGATGTTATCGATTAAAATATCTAAATTTCCTTTTACAGAGCTTAAGACTACTTCGTTTTAATGGCTAACTAAACTACCTGAAACCTGAGTATGTGAGAGATAATAAGTTGTAATATAATCGATTAAAATCAATAACAATTTCGGTTATATATATTATCGATAATATGTCCCTTATATAATAAAATATATTTATTTTTCAAGTACTAAGTCTGAGTACATTGTACATAGAACATAGTACATAGAAATAAAAAATAAACAATTAAGCTCACAACCAATAAATACATAAGCAACCAACACAATTAGAAAGCTGACATTAATTTCTGACTCATGTGTGTGAAAACTATAAACATTTTATCAGATATTTTTTGAGAGCCATGTTTTGAGTTATTTTTATTGTGAAATAAACCCAACATTTATATGATTTTTATTATTCCTAAGAGACTTCCTTTCGCTGAATATGCAATATAAACTCCACATATTTAACATATTTGCCTGGCATACTTGGGAATCCCCAAAGTAAAGTGACCTTACATGAAATAGCCCGCATATCTCCGTTTAGTCAGAATGAATCAGCATTTCTGTGGAGCTCGTCATTCAAATTCCATAGAAACTTCGGAACAGCCACAAACAAACAAGCTGGCTGACACTAAATATTTACAAAATGTATTTGTTGTTGATGGAGTGATATCAATTCCAGATTGATGTCAAGGATATTGTTGAATTTGCGGAAGTGAATCAAAATGTGAATCACTAAAGAGAACTTTAAATACTTTCAAGCGGAAAGTAGAGACCTTAACTTTAGTGACACGGTTTTAAGAGCTCAACTTAAATTGTAAACTTAAATAGGGTACTAAGATAAGAACATATTTGATTCAAAATTCATAGGATTTCCATGCATATAATTTATTCTCAAGCGAATAATACATTTTAAAATGTTGATTTATGTGGACAAACTTAGTTTATATTGTTAATTGCTTATCCCACTAAAACTCAATTGCTTACATCGAAGTTTAGCTTTTTTTAAAATGTCTTTTTTTTTACAATTTTAGCATAATCCTCTTTGAATTCCAAATTCCAAGTTTGAGGCGACAAGCTGAGCGTCACGTAGACCTTCCAAAACCCAAAAAATCTAAATAAATCTTTGAGCTTTGCCCCCGAGGTGCGATTTGCTCTTTTCGCTCCCCTCTCTCACTCTCTCTCCCCTGGCAGACAGTGCGTATGAGTGATGTTGTATTGCATAGCACACACACTTCATTATAATCACCATCATCACGTGAGTCGTGACTCAATTTGTCTAAGCTCGACTCTCACACAGGTGAAAATAAAAGCTCGAAAAAGCTAAAGCCGAATTCTTCGCCGCTTGACATAATAATTCACATTAAATATAATGAGTAATTTGTTTTCTCTATACTTTGATTCTCTGTGAGCCAAGATCTGATTCATGCGAAATGGAACGACCTTGCCGTGGGGTTTAAGCCTCCATTGGAATGCAAATTCATCATCAAAGAGTTAAAAATGAAAGGCAAAGGGAAATCATTACCAGAACATTCGGGGACTCAGAGCTGCTGACAGGTTGATGTGTGATTTTTGTGAAATTTCGTGGACAGCGGTGATCAAAATGAGTACTGGCTTTTATTTCACAATTATGTAATGATAATTGCTCTAGTAAAGCCTTTTTTTGGACTTAAATAATTAAGTGAAACTGTTTCTTTTATTTAACTCTCTCAAATTGAAAAAAAAACACTATTTAATTGCATTGCATACTTTAAATCCATGGAAAATTCTGTGTCACCCCTGCCTTTTGTTAATATAGTGTATATCCTAGAAAAAACCAACAAAGCCATCGGCCATAGCGCAAATAAGTCAACTGGCTTACTGCATTAATTGTAATTTAATTAATTTACGCTATTCGCTTCTGTTTTGCTCTTTTCTGGCTGCCTTAATTAAGCGCGTCAATCATACGCCCTGTGGAACGGCGAATAGCTGAATAGCGAATAGTGCGGGAATGCGGCAGAGATGAGGATGATTATGATCATAGCGGGCTGCCACATTTAAGTGTCGCCCTGTCAAAATAACCAGCAACAAAAAGAGGCAGCAGCGCAAAGAATTCGCACAATTATTGCGCTTGTCAAGAGGGGGAAAGGAGTGGAGTACCGACTTGGTACGTCACTCATTTTAGCGCTCATTGCTTTCACAGTTTGGCCAACTGCCCGGCTCACCCAACTCTCTGCTTTTTTCCCCACTTTAAATACTCTAAGAGGAGATATATTTTAAAATTTTCTACAGCTAAAACTATTATTTAAAATATTATAATAAAGCATCTAAAATTTTCTATGAGGGAAGAAGGGAAAATTAATTGGGGAAATCCTCAAATTAAGCCAACCGATTGAATATAATTTTATAAAAATATAAGCATAAAGTCTTCTTTAAGTTATTTGAAGAGTATAAAACCAACTAATACCTTAAAAAAGAAATGCAAAAAGCCACCTCTGACCTCGGAACTAATACAGCACTCTAATGGTCTCTAAAATGAAAATATAATCATTAAATTTGATACCTTAAATAGCAAAAAGAACTTGCTTTGCCAGGGTATGCCACAAATAGGTTCCTTCTTGGCTTTCTTATTTTTCCCCTTCCTCTTCTGCGCTGATTACATCTCCCCATCGTGTCCAGTTGCCTGTAATTATTTTTTGCAGTTCCCCAGCCCCGCTCCCCCAATCTCTGGGGCTCTCTCTCCGTTCATTATGCATATAATGTAATTAAAAAAGTGGAAGAATAAGAAGCGGTTACTACACCGGGTGGTCCTCAGCTTGAGCTGAAGGTGCTCCAGAGCTGGGACTCCGTTTCACGCTCAACTGGTTGAGTGAGTCTCTGTGGTGAATGCGGCAACTGCATCCGCAGCAACTGCAACCCGGCAAAAAGGGGAAACAAAAATATAGTTAAATGCAAATCGAATTAATAAACTCACTTGTTCTCTGATTTACCATATTTTCTCCACTTCATTTTCCGTTACCTGCAAAAAGGCGCCTCCTCGAGTGCCAAAAAAACAAAATTTATGCCGCACTTTAAGCACAAATAAAGTAAACAATTAATCACGTAACCAAATGAAAACTGACATGAAAGAAACCAACAAAAAAAAAAAATAAAAAAAAAGAGAAGATGGGCAACAGTAACAGCAAGAGTAATGGCCATGATGACCACTTGAAGTCCGCGTTCTAAACCGGCTCCGGGATCCACCAGCGTTGTCCAAAGCTGACAACATTAATTTGACTCACGTTGCGCTGGCAACCCAAACGGAGAAGTCCGGGGGTCACCTCGCCACCTTCCCGGAATACCTCCCAAAATTCCGGGCTAACAAATGATTAAGTTAGTGAGGCTACAAGGAAACGGAGTGAGATATTTATGTGCGTATCCTCCCAACATCCTTTGAAGTGGTTGCCACAGTACAAAATGAAGATGTCACATTCCGCAGGCTCTTTTTTCAGGATAAAGGTAAAAGGAATGTGGCTGGTAAAAATATTTGAGATTCGCCTAGTGAAACCTCAGGGCTAACAAGACCAATTTGGTAAGAATTTAATCCTACTTAAAGGAGAGAAATAGTTACCTCTACAGATTTTATAAAACATTTCAAAAGAACTTATAGAAATATATTTAAAAATGATATTTTGAGAGGAAACGTTACATTTGGATAGAATCTGGTCTCAGAATAAATTAAAAAAATGTCGTTTGATATATGGCATTACTCTACGCAGTTCCTAATGCGCAATTTAATATTATATCAGAATAAATAAATTGCTAAGGCAAGACACTAACCACAAAGCTAAACCAAAACCACACAAAAACAGCTAATTGTTTTCACTGCTCCCTGCTCTGCCCAAATGCAAATTAATTAGGCAATAAGTGTAATTGAGGCAGCACATTAACCAACAAAAAGAATGAGAAATATCTAGAAAACACAGCCACGAGCAGCCCAAGGGAATTTTGCATTTTGATAAGCCCACAAGGCCAAGCCACAAAAAATAGCCTAAGCCCAACGCCAAGGTCTGTGGCAAAAGGCAAAAAAAATAGATTTTTATTCTAGTAAAATCTTTTTAAATAGAATTTATAACCATTTAAATTGTTAGCTATAAATACTCACATAAAATTAATTATATATATTATACCTAAGCTGTTTTTAAACATAAATATATATTATATTTGATGAATATATTAAATATAAATATATATTAAATATAAATATATATTAAATATAAATATAAAAAGTATAAATATTTAAACATAAATATATATTATATTTGATGAATATATTATATCTGATGGTGTCACTAATTTCTAATTAATTTTTACTCTTTCCAGGCTTAGCCCAAGTGACTTACCAGATCATTGGGCCTCAGGGACATCAAATCCAGCGACCTCAACCAGCAGCACTGGTAGCGGCAGCAACATCAGCCACCTCAGCCACAGCCACAGCCACAACAACAGCAGCAGCAGTGGTAGCAACAGCAGCGGCAGCAGCAGCAACAGCAGCAGCAGCGGGGGCAGCAGCAGCAGCAGTGGAAACAAGTACAGCAACAACAACAACAGCGGCAACATATCGGTCTGCAACCTGCCGCGCTCATCGCCGGCCGCTGCCACAGCAGCCGTTACATTGTCATCGGCCGCCGGCGGCGTTGGTAGCCACTTGCTGAGCGGCGGACTGCATCACGGACTGGCGCCCGGCACGCATCCGCTGCAGCGCGCGACGGCAGCGAGCGGAGGCGGGGCTGGTGCTGGGGGCGTGGCAGGCGCCTCGACAGCAGCGGCGCTTACAGCTCTCCAGCAGCAGCAGCAACTGGCCTACCAGCAACATCAGCAGCAACACCAACACCAGCAGCAACAGCAGCAGCAGCAGCAGCAACTGGGCAACCTCGGCTCGCACCAGCAACACCATTCGATTCACAACAAGGCAGCGGCCGCCGCTGCCGCACAAACTGTGAACATTGCAGCCGCGCTGCAGCGATCGACCGCCATTATGAATGCGGTGGCATCGCCGATCTCAGCCAACTCTGCCAACTCAGCGACGTCCGGCCGGAAGGTACGCCGCAAGACGGATTCAAAGGTCAATCTGGTGAGTTTCGTACCGGATAGGTTCCTATAAAATCAAATGATTGCAGGAGAAACAAAATTCATTCAAATGTATCGATTTAATTATCGGATTCAATATCATATCGAAAGATCAAGTATATAGGGTTGCCCCAGAAAGCTAACATGTCCCAAAAAATATGCAATAGAATATTTTAGGTCCCAGAGTTATTATAACTGTATTTTGGTTTTATGTTATACATATAATAATTTTAAATACAATTTATATATTTTTTTATCTAAATATCAAGTAAAATAGGGTTGTCACGGAAGAGACTAACATGTCCCCAAAAAAAAAATACAATATAATAATAATATAATAATAATAATATATATATAATAATATTATATATATAATATATTTTTTTAGGTCCACGCCAATTTTTGTGGACCCCCTGATTGCTAAATACCGTTACATTGTCAATTGTTTTATTGAATTTTTTCTTTAAATTAAAGTTACTAATGTGTGTGGCATTCTCGATTACAAGATATCGTTTCAATGCGCATACTATCTAAAATATCGATTGATTTTATTTAGTTTGCTTTTGAAATTGAAGTTACCAATTGCTGTGGCACCCTTGATTGCAAAACATCATTAACATTGTCAAACTATCGAATATCTTGATTATTTTAATTAAATTGTTTTTTAAACTGAAGATGAAAATTGTTTGCAAGTAAATATCGATATTATAATAATATAATTTATGTCTGATATATAAACATCTTCATTAATAAATTCGAAAGTTAACAAGTAGTTAACTTTACAATTTATTTATAAAAATTTGAGTGAAATGGAACCATTTAGATAATTTTCTTCTATTTCCCATTCACCTAGAAGACGGTAAAACATTGTTTCTATTATCTTATTTTAGAAAACAGTCAGTAAATGATAGTTGATAGTTTCCTAATTTCTTACAAAAATAACTAAAATAACAAAAATACTCATCGAATAGTAGCATCGATTAAGTAAGCTCTCTACCAAAATTAATATAAACATTTGTATAAAAATATGCAGATTAATCATAAGGCATGCTTAAACAACCTTAATCAAAGCCAAATTGAGAGCTCATACATATATCATGTCCCATTATATCCAAATTATAAATAGCGAATAAAGTTTGATAATTTTATTTAATTTTTGCAGCCTCAATCACAAATCAACAAATGCAACAATGAGAAGCGACGTCGCGAGGCGGAGAACGGCTACATCGAGCAGTTGTCGGAGATAATGACGCTGAACAAGCGCGGGGATATGACCTCAACGAAACCGGACAAGGCGGCTATACTAAACCAAGTGGTTCGAACGGTAAGGAGTCTATATATGTATTATATGTTGATCTAGATGCCACCCACCCAAGCCCCACGCATGCGAGTTAATTACCATCGACCAGACCCAGACCCGAATGCATAAACTCATCAAACGAATAATAATATCAAATGATAATAATAAAAGCGAAACGCTCTCAGCTACGAAAAGCAATACAAGTTGTTATAACACCCTGGGAATGACTGAGCTGATGGACTTGGCCAGTCGGTTCCACTCAGTGGCCTGTCCGGAATACCAAATGATCAATTACAAAACGAAAACACTAGCCAGCGAAATTCCCCAATGTAATTTCCAGTAGGTTTCTTATTTGTCCTTTTTTTGCGTTGCACTGAAAGAAATATATTAATTTCAGTAGAATACAATCTGCACAATCAATCGATAGAAAACCAAAGTAGCTTTATTATTAGTTTAGAATGACCAATTAGGATGTCTTTAAAACAATAAAACTCGCGAGTTGGCAAACTTTTCTGTCCGACCTCTGTCAGCACTCGCACAGTATGCACAACGCACCAGTGCGGTCAAATTGTAAATTTTAACTTAATCTAGAGATTTCTAGGGTCATAGCTATTTTTAAAGTAATAGTAAAAATAAATGTTGCATATCTAGCCACTTTATTCAATTTCTTACCTACATATATACAATCCTAACATGTAATAATCCTGGGCTCTACTGCTTGAACTCAAATATTTATTAAATAGAATCCATGAGATTTTCTCCCTGTGCAGGATAGGGCCAAAAACTCGTTCCAATTAAAAAGCAATTAAAAGCTCAGCCAGAAAAGAGCTTAAAAGAATTCGCGAAGGGGGGCCAGCCAAGAGGCGGTGCAGAAACAGAAGAGAAGAAGAGTTGGCTGACGTAATTTGGCCCCCGCCGCAGCACAATTTAATTAATATTTTTATTTAATTTACATAAATTTATTTATGTTTCGATAGCCCCCGACCCGACGCGACCTGGCCAGCGGCTTTATGTTGTTTTAGGCGGCTTTATTATTATTGTATTTGCTATTGCCGTATTTCTTTTATTGGTTTCAGGTAGCCTAAGCACTTTATTATGCAAATTATTTTCAAGCCAAGCGCCACGCTTTGCCGAACATCCCAACAACCAAAACCAAAAACCCCAAAAAAAAACAAAAAACAAGCAAAAAAAATACGAAAAGAGACAAATACCAACAAATGACTTTTTAAATGAAATGCGGCGCACAGCCAAAGCCGAAATACACAAAATACATAATTTTATTTTGTAATCCAAGCGGGGCGAAAACGAAACAAGCCATCAGCCGGGCGGCGGGCCAAGGGGCAATAAAATGCAATTAAAGGCTACAACAGCCCTCACATGAGTTCCGCACATAATAAACAAATTGAATTAAATGCTTTTCGTGTCGTGTTAGTTTTTCCCTAATGAGAAAAGCCAATGCTGGGATCGAACGCAGCTCATTTCGCGCACTAATCCAATTGATGGGGACCCCCATGAAAATGTTATTATTCACTAAGCAAAATACAATTCAATTAGTTTGTTGACACAAAAAAAAAAGGAGATAGATAGGAACAAAAAAAGAGCTAGATAGGAACAAAAAAAAAAGAAAAAATATAAATTCCAACGGAAAGGCCCCGGCGAGATTCGAACTCACGATCTCCTGTTTACTAGACAGGCGCTTTAACCAACTAAGCCACGGCGCCAGTTGTCATCGCTGCCTCCGTTTGCTCTACTTGTACTTCCACTCGTTCTTCGGCACCTTCACACCTCACGCCATATCGCCGATGATTGCTGATTGGCGAGGTGTACGGGTCTATTTTCGGACTTGCTTGAAAAGTCTGAAATAAACGGAATAAATTGGTATTGGCAAGCGAGCGACAATAATATGGGGAAAGTGCAGTCTTGAGTAATATTATAATTTAAGTGATTAATTGCTAGCCTATGAAGAAATATTTATTACATGTGAAAGCAATTAAAAAGTACTTATAAACCAGATTAATAGATTTGTAGATCATTAAGTGAGCTCATTATTTTATTATTTGTTGTTCTCAAATTTTTATAACTTTTTTCAAATTACATTTTAATTAAACATTGTTTCGCCGAAATAAACATGGTACAGTTACAGTTAAACTTAAAATGAAAATAAGTTTAACTGTTAATAAGTTAAATAAAAATTAAAAACCAATAATAGATTTCACACGAATGAATAAAATAAAGCATGAACCATTATTAATTTATACCAAAATTTGGTTTAAATAGCTTGATTTTTTTTAAGAAAAAATATGGAATAATTATAAAGTTGTTTTTTACCACAAATTATATGTTATAATTAGTGAGGTAAATTTATAATAACGATTATTAAGGGGGAACCACGCATGCGAGGGTTTTTGGTGAAACAAACTAATTTATTAGTAATTATTAGATTTTAATGGTATTTCAGAAACCTTTTTCAATTACTTATTCCTTTTTTTTAGTTTAAAAGTATTGATATTATATTGTAATAATGTGAGCACTATATATGCAATAGAGGGTTCAAATATGTTACGTCTTAATACACAATTTTCCAAGCAATCTGGAATCCTAAAACAAAAATGACATAAGAAAAATCATTTAACTTCCTGTGTCAAAATAAAAAATACCTCGATCCCCCTTTATTATTGTAAAGATACCGGTGTTGACAAACCCCCTTTTTTGCGTCGCTGTCTGCGTCTGCAGCAGCTGGCTGCTTTTTATCTTTCCCGGACTTTACCTGATGCTATCACTTTTTGGGTGAATTTGTGGGCCAAAGCCCGCCAAAAATTCAAGAGATAGAGACACATTCACAGCAAGAGAGAAAAGAGGGGAGGCGGCGAGATAGAGACAGACACGTTTTGCACATTTTCGCCGTTGCACGCGCTGCGATCTTTTGTGGTTGTTGTAGCGGCTACCGTTGCTCTCATTGTTGTCGTTGTTGTTGCTCTGTTTACTTTATCATTTGACTGATATTTTTCGGAGTGCCTTCACCCCGACATTCGTGCTCGGGAGCAACTTTTCCTGGTCACACACACACACATTCGCCAAAACGAGCTTCCTTCCAAAAAATTGTGTAAAAGCTCTCTCCGGGCTCGAGTTCTCTTTTTCGGAGATCAACGAACTGCTTTGAAACGCTTTTGGACTATGACGTCGCAGCTCTGTGCAATTTCACATAGTTGTGATTGCGTTTCATTCTATATTATTCTTTATTGTTGTTGCTCCTGCGTCTCCCCCGCGCACACACCTACAGCCACGCTGAATACAAGGTGCACAATGTGATAACACACACACACATACGGGAATGTGCTCTCACCTTACAAGCCGGTAAACAAAACTGGAGGCGACACGGCACAGGGAGAGAGTGCGAGAGCAAAGCTTCTTTGGCTTTTTGGGAGAGAACGAAGCTCCGCCATTGTTGTTGTTCTCTGTTGTTGTGCGTTTTTTAAACCCAATTGCATTCAAAAAATGTGTGCTTAGTATTTCGGCAACTTTGTGACTGTGCGAACGTTCTGTGTTCTGTTTTTCAGTTTTCTCTGTGATTTTTTCCGTGAGTAATTCCTGCTTTTGGCCCAAATTGAGTCACATTCCAGACTAGGCTCTGACTGATAAGCCGCAGAAAGCAGAGAAAGGGAGAACGAAAGTCAGGAGAGAATAAGAAGGAGCAAAGGCAGAACCAAAACCAAAACAAAGTGAAATGCCATTGACATTTGTCCACGCGAAGTTGAAGTTGACTGACCTTGAATTCCCATGCGAGAGAGAGAGTGCAGTGGCAGCGAGCAAGAGAGAGTGTGAAGAGTGGGCGGCAAAAGGTGTGCAGTGTGTGTGGAAAGCCCAAGGAAAAGGAAACCCAATAATAATAACAATAATATTTGAATATGCCCAGTGCTTTCGCGCGTGTGTTTGTTTTATTTTCCTCTTTTTTCGCGAATGTCAATGACTTTAATTCAAACGCGCGCGTAAAATTTTGCGTGGCGAAGTGAAAAGAACACAAGCATAGAAGTCTCCTCGCACACACACAACACGCGAGTGATAAAATTGGTATTTATTGCAGGGACGTTCGCCGGATTTCATCACAGGGGGCTTTACAAATCAAATAGCGGAAAATCGTGGCAATATAATGAGTTAATATGGTCAATTCTAATCGAAAATGTGGTTAAAAGCTCCCAAAATAAAAGTTAATATTTAGGTTTACTAAGAACCAAACTTTATTTAAAAGTGCGACAGAATTACAACTTGGGAATTCTAACAACAAGTAGCAGAAAACAAGCACAAGTTACACGCTGGATTAAATTTCATTCTTTGGTAGTAAATTCTTTGTTCTGAGTAAAGAAACAATACCAGAAAAATGTTAATAAAGTTAAAATGCTAAAATACTTAACTGTAAAATTTCTGATTAATTCTAATCTAAAGTGAACTTAATGAGTTTAGTGAATAGTAAATGAAATATATATCCACAAGAAAATACTACGAAAAACAATAAGTATCTGAACAAAAGTACCCCCGAACATACGCCTCTGTGTTATTTGCACTCCCATTGTGTCAAAACAATATAGCTCATGCCAGATATATCCAGTGCTCGTCTCTCTTTTTTTCGGACTTATTTACGAGTACTACTCCCCGTACAAAGTGTGTCGATCTTGGTGCTATAATAATTATTATTACTGTGTGTCATAATAAGCATGAGTTTCGCACGGAAAACTTCCGCATCATTGCCGAATAAATAATACTGCAGCTTTAAATGCGCCGATAAAGTGGGCGCGATATGAATGAAGTTTTATATATTCCGTTGTTAAGATCCCAGATGCGAGATGCGATGAGATTCGAGATGATGATGGAGATGAGCCTCTATAGGGATTGTCACGAAGATGAATTTAAGATCAACGAATGAGTATACTGTATATGGGCAGTGTCATAAATCGAGTATATTATCGTTAAGATATATGCGAAAGCGGGAAATTTTAATAATATGCGAATGTAATTGTGAATATCCATAATACATAATGCACTTTAAATACCTATATATTTAAAACAAGACCCTTGTAATAAACTTAAATACATAATGTTTAATTTTAAATAATAATTATACAGAAAATCATAGTAAAGTACAGAACCAGATAGTTGAACATTCTTAATAAAAGCAAAAAATTTATTTAACATTTTTAAATGTAAAAGATTATCCTCAAAATATATTGAATTTTGTCCTAATTATTTTTAACCCAAATTATAATAATACCCCTATATATTTATATATATTTGTAGTTTCTTCATATAACCAAAAGAAATTTCTCTAACTAATTCCATACCCTTTGTTTTCTATTCCCTTTTCAGTATCGTGAGATTTGTGACAAGGGCCAAAACCGTGATATATCCTCAACGTCGACGAACAACAACAACTCCACGACAACGACCAACAACAACAACACGAATAACAGCAACAATAACAATAATAATAATAACAATAGCAACAGCAACAGTAACAACAAACCGCAAGCAACCTCAACACGCTGCAGCCGCTGTGCCACGGACAACTGCTCGATCCATCCGGTGCAGCAGGGCGAGGTATCGTCCACGGAGCCACCACTGCCGGAGCCATCGCTGCTGCTCGGCCAGGTGCCAGAGATATCGGCGTACTTCGAGGCACTCGAGCACTACATCAGCGGCGTCGGCTGGGTGCTGCTCCAGGTGAACGCCAACGGCATCATTGAGTCCTGCACGCAGAATATCCGCGAGCTGATCGGCTATGAGAAGCAGGAGCTGTACCACCAGCCGCTCTACATGTACCTCTATAAGGGGGATCACGCCAAGCTAGAGCCGATCATCAACAACATGTACAACAGCAATCCCAATGGCGGCAGCAGTAGCTCCTCGGGCAACTCTGGAGCGGGTGGCAGTGGCGTCGGCGGCGTACCGGGTCCGAGTGCGGGCGTTTGGGGCGATCTCGATGAGCTGAACAATGGCAACGCGTCGCAGCAGTCGGCGGGGTCCAATTCCAATTCCGGCGCAGGAGGACCTAGCGGCGGTGGGGCTGCGGTGGGCAAGTCGAAGCGCAGCATCTCCACCAAGGTGCGCATGCTAGTCAAGGACACGCGCACGGCCACCCAGACGTCGTCGTCGTCGAACTGCGAGGATCAGAAGTCGCTGCGGCAGACCGGCCAGCAGGACAAGTACGAGGAGGTGGTCCTCATTGCGGCTCCCGTCAAGGGTGAGTGTATGAACTTTTCAAGATCTCTCTGGTCATGTACTAATCTCTCCCGCCATTTCCAGATGATGCCGACGCCAGCAGCTCTGTGCTGTGCCTGATCACCCGCCCGGAGGACGAGTCGCCGCTGGAGATCAACATTCAGCAGCATGTCCAGCAGCAGCCCATCGAGCAGATGACCTTCAAACTGGACATTCACGGCAAAATACTCGACCTCGATCACACGGCGCTGCGGGAGCCGTTCAAGCAGCACCTGCAGACGTGGGTGGGGCGCCTGTGGCAGGATCTGTGTCATCCGCACGACCTCTCTACGCTCAAGTCGCATCTGCGCGACATCCAGGACTCGGCCAGTGCTCACTCGCCGGGTGCGGGAGCGGGCACTAATATGGTTTCGCGTCCATTTCGGTTGCGACTGGGAGCGCCCGACATCTACGTCCATGTGAAGGCCAACTCGAGACTGTTCCTTAACCAGACGCCCGGCGAGGGTGACTTCATCATGTCCGTGCAGACGCTGCTTAACTCGGAGAACGACATGAACAGCAACAACACGGGAGCGGGCAGCGGCAGCGGCACAGGAATGGGCTTAGGGCAGCTGTGCGCCATGTCGCCGGGTCCCTCGCTGGCCAGCTCTCTCCTCAGCAACCTCTCGATGGACGGCCTCCATGGAGTAGCGGGGCCGGGCTCGGGAGGTTCCGCCTCCTCGCCGGCGGCCTCTGGCATGCTGCCCACCCATCTGCTGGGCGGACTTGTGGGCGGCGGACAGCAAGGCGGCGGTGGCAACAGCACACAGACCACGAGCGTGGGCGGGCCGCTGATGAGCAGCGCGATCATCAACGGGAGCGGTCTCCAGCAGCAGCAACAGCAGCAGCAGCAACGATCCGGAGCCAGCTCGTCGGCCAATGCGCTGGTGAATGCGTTCACCGCCTCGCCAGCTCCCGGAGAGCACAGCTTCTATGGTAGCGACACCTTCGAATTCGACATTGCAGCACATTCCTCTTTCGACATGGATCCCAGCGGTGGCGTGGGAGCCTGGACGGATTCGCGGCCCAATTCACGGGCCTCGGTGGCCACGCCAGTCAGCACGCCGCGTCCGCCCTCCGGACACGGCTTTAGTCCGGCTGTGTGTGCCTCGCCGGCCACGCCCTATCAGCTCTCCTCGCACTCTGCCGCCAGCCTGCCGTCGCCGCAGTCAAATGCCAGCGCCGGCGGCAACTACGGTTTCAACTTCCACCCCTTCGAGGCGGGCGATGTGAAGCCCGAGAAGGATGTCCAGCAGCAGCAGCAGCAACAGGGCGGCAGCAACAACAGCAGCGGGAGTAGTAACAACAACCCTTTGATGGGCGGCGGTCTGCCCAACGGAGTGGGAGGATTGCTCCTCTCCCAGCAGCAGCAGCAGCAGCAACAACAGCAGACGCCTCCACAGCAGCAACAGCAGCAACAGGAGTCCTCCGAACGATTGCGTCACCTGCTGACCAAGTCGCAGAGCTTGGCCAGCGGTCTGGGAGGAGGCCTGGGCGATGAAGAGAAGGTGAGTTCAAAGTCTCAAAGTATATTTGAATCGCTAATTAAAGCAACGCCACTTTCAGTACTTCAAGCCGGAGGGCAGCGACGATGAGAAGCTTGGCGGCGGCGGCAGCTTTAAGATGGGCGGCCAGCCCGGAGGCCTGGGAATGTTTGGACCCATGGGTCCGATGGGTCGCGGTGGCCCCAACGCCAGCTCCATGCTGCACAAGGCGGGCAATTCCCAGAATCCCATGTTGCTCAAGGTGAGTAAGATAACCCTTCAAGCCAGAAAACCCTTGGTAAATCATCTAAATCGATCTTTATTGGCAGCTGCTCAACGAGAAGACCGAGGACGACGATGGCAATGGTTCGGGTGGCGGTGGATCGGGCTCCATGAACAACTCACGCCAGAGCGAGCTGATGCGGCAGCTCAAGAATCCCGATGGCGGCAGCCATGGCATGCATCGTGGCAATGCCAGCGGCAACATGAGCACCGAGGATCTCAAGGCTATGCTCAAGATCCAGAGCGATCCGTCGCTGAGCCGCAAGCGATCGCTCAACGAGCCGGACGACGATCCATCCGCCAAGCGGTCAGAGGACAAGCCCAGCAAGCTGTGCACGCAGAACAAGATGCTGGCCAAGCTGCTGCAGAATCCGCCAAAGATACCCAAAGCACCCAATCCCGAGCAGCCGTTGCAGGTGAAGACGCTGCCGGATATCACCAGCTCCAGCAATACACTGGCCGCTCCCGGCAACCTCATTAGCGCCGGAAGCACCGGACCCAAGGCGGCCGCCAATCGCAATCGCAAGCAACAGCAGCAGCAGCAACAGCAGCAACAGGCCGCCAGCAATCCTTCCCAGCAGCCAAACGATGTCTACCTCAGCCAGCAGCAGCAGCAGCAGCTCCAGCCGCCGCAGCTGCCCTTCCAACAACAGCAACTGGCGACCACAGCAACTACCTCAATTACCACAGCGGCCTCCACTTCGGCTGCGGCGGCTGCAGCTGCGGCAGCGGCAGCGGCTGCCCTTATGGGCGACGGCGACTCGGAGTTGTCCAAGCTGCTGGACAGCGTCATGGAGTACTATCCGGATGACACCCCCATCGTGACCAGCGCCCCCTCGGAGGCCTCGGCCATTAGCGACATTCAAAAGTCGCTGATGCTCGACGTCGAGTCTGCCGCCTTCGGCAACGATCTGGGCCAGCACTTGATGATGACCCAACAGCAGCAGCATCAGCACCAGCAGCACCAGCAGCAACAACAGCTCCTGGCCTTGCAGGTTGCCCAGCAACAGCAGCGGCAGCAGCAACATCTCCAGCAACAGCCGCCCGCCTATCCGGGCATGCTCAGCCTGCAGCAGCAGCAGCAACACCAGCAGCAACAGCAGCAGCAGACGCAGCAGCACTTAATGCAGCTTCGGGAAGCCATGCGCAACCAGGGCAACCAGGGCTTCCAACGACCGCCACCGATGTATCCAGCACGCGGACGTGGACCCATGAACGCGGTTGCCACTCCCGGGGGAGTGGTGCTGCCGGCCCAGCAGCAGCTGCGCAACATGCGCCAGCAACAGCTGGCGGCGGCCCAGCAAAAGGAGCGACTGCTGCAGCAGCAGCAGAAGCAGCAGCTGCTCGTGCCGGAGAATGCCAGTGAGTATTAGGAAGAGCTTCCCATTTCTATTTCCCCTTAACAATTACTTCTTTTAGCTGGCATGAACGCGGGCTTGAACAACATTGGCTCGCTGCTCAACACGACGGTGGCCCCCAATGTGTCCCTATCTCGCACCAACCTGCCCTCGGACGCCCAGCTCAGTCCGAACTTTGCTCAGACGCTGATGCAGCAGCAGCTCAGTCCGGGTCGCAGCACGCCCTACAGTCCGCAGCCCAATCAAGGTGAGCTTTGCATTTATTTAAGGAGCCATTAAATACTCACAATGATTTATCTCTCCGCAGGCTATGCCCCACAGTTCCCGCAGCCTGGACAGCGTCTGTCGCCGCAGCAGCAGCAGCAGCTCAATCAGCAGCAGCAGCAACAGCAGCAGCAGAACAGTGCCCAGCAGCAACAGCTCGCTTACCAGCAGCAGCAGCAGCAGCAACAGGTGGGCGATGGCGGGCGATCCAACACTCCGTTCGGGTCCAACTCCGGAATGCAGTCGCCGGGCATGCAGAACAGTCCGCAGCAGTGGGGCACTGGCGGTGGTAGCGGTGGAGGCGGCGGAGGAGGACCGGGTGGGCCAATGGCCGGTGGCAATGCTGGAAGGACGCTGCAGCAGCATAATCCCATGCTCATTGCACAGCTCCAGGTAAGTGTCTGAGTCTTGGCATAGTCCAACCAATTAATGCCTTCCCATGGCCGCGCTGCAGGGCGTGAGTCCGTACAATGCGCGTCAATACCAACAGAACCAGAGACGCGGCCTGAACTCCCCGGGAGCCGTTGGACCCGTTGGCGGCAATCCAGCGGCGGCGGCGGCAGCACTGCAGCGCCAGAACTCGTTCCAGGGGCAGGGCGGTGGCGGGGCCACCACGCCCGATGGCTTCGGCGGTCCGCAGTCCCCGTACGGCGGCAACAACGTGAACGTGTTCCAGCAGCAGCAGTTGCAGCGACTGCAGCGCCAGGGAAGCGTGCCGCAGGCCACGCAACATCTGCCAGGTGAGGATCCAGCACAGCTGGATGGACTTCTTCTTAAGCTAAGCAAGGAGTAGGAGTGCTTAGGAGTTGAGTTTAAATATATCCTGTAGGCGGGAGCTCAGTGGGGGCCAAGCGAGTGACAACTATGACTAGGAATCTCTTGTGATTCAACAAGCGTCCCTTAATCCACATACTAAACATTAAAATACATTCTAGACAGCTTTACACACACATACACACACCACACACACGAAAACAGTTGATAATCTGAACATAGTTTTAATCAAAAGCCAACAATCGAATCCAAACCAACAAAACCGCTTAACCAAAACAGGCTCGCCACGCTTTGGCTCCTCGCCGGGCATCAGCAGCAGCAGCGGCAGCAACACCGATAGCTCAGCCGCCGCCGGCAACCAGCAGCAGCAGCAGCAGCAGCAACAGCATCAGCAGCAGCACCAGCAGCAACAGCAGCTGATGAACGGCCTGAGCATGTCGCCGCATCCCCATCCGCACCCGGCGATGATGGGCGTGGGCGGTATGGGCAGTGGCGGCGGCAATGGCATCATTGGCCTCGGCGGCGGGGGCGGTGGCAACTACGGCTACGGGCAGCAGTCCCAGCCGCAGCAGCAGCAGGCGAATGATTTCTATGGTCGGGTGCAGACCGGTAAGCCCCTGCGCTCTTCTCTCTCTCTCTCTCGCATTCAATCTCAATCTCAATCTCCACCTGAAACTCTCATCCAAACTACTCACGCCAAGATCGCTGTATAAATATCACCCTGCCTTGAAATCTGTATATATATATATCTATGGCCGTATAATCCATTGCCACGCATCGTAAAGCAACTCCGAAATTGTTGGAAGCATATTTTCTGTACCATAAATCACACAAAAAAAAGAAATACTTACATTTAAGATGGAAAAACCACACATCACACATGTCAACGAATCTAACCCACACATACGCCTATATATATCTCTGTATAACTGTACGATCATTGTATATAACCCGTATATGTAAATCCCCCGTAAGGCAAGACGGTTGAGCTGTACATACATATATTAATACCTGGCATACGTACATAGTTGCTGGCGCTGCACCCCAAAAACATAACCCCGGACACCTATTTTAGTCGTAAGAAAGGAGAACCCAGAAACCAAAATTTCAAAGATCACAAAAAATATATATATATTTACCAAAACAAAAAAGTAGAAAAAAACCGAAGAAACGAACATTTTGAGATATAAATTTGAATATTGGTTGTCTCTGTAGGACGTTTATGTTTATTGATATTATGTGTATATCCTCCAGTCTCCCGATCCCGATTTTCAGTGTGCCTTACCCTCTGTGTTCCATGTATTGTATTATGTTGTGTATGTTTTGTTTTTATGTCTAGACTAGGCCGAAACCAATGTGACTAAACCTAGTTTTAAGTCGTTTCTCTTTCTGTAGACTGTGCACGGTCGCCAATAACCATTTCCTTCACTCTTTCAGCTGGCAATGGCGGTGGCGGAGTGGCCGGTGGCAGTGCCAATTCCGAGTTCGTCAAGCAGGAGCTGCGAGCGGTGGTCAGTGTGCGGGCCCAGCAGGCGGCAGCGGCGGCCACGGGCGGAGCCGGCGGCGTCGGCGTAGGAGGAGGCGTGGTGCAGCGCGGACAGACGCCGCAGAGTCCGCTCCAGCAGGGACCAGGAATCGGCGGCGGAGTGGTGGGCGGTGTGGCCAACAGTACAAACACCATGGGCAACATCACGCCCACGGGCAGCGGCAATGTCAGCAATTCCATGCTCAACACGCCGCCAGATCCAACGCTGGGCTTTAGCTTCGAGACGCGTAAGTAGATCGGGAAATGTATTTGAAAAACAATAAGAGCTAGTCCTCTTTCTATAACAAAATCTAATTTAATTACCTTTTCCACCACAACAGCTGACTTCTTCACCAGCAGTGCTACGAGGTGACCCTAAGGTGCCCAATGCCAGACCCCAAGGAGGAGCAGGAACTACCAAACCGTTTCTGGCGCACGCATTTATGGCTCCAAGTAACGCGACGCAAACAATAGAAAATCAAAGGATATAAAGTGAGAGTGTCGGTGGGAAGGCAAAGCATGTAAATGCAATTTAAAATATTAGCAGCACTATTTAAAAAAATATATATACCTACATATATTTATTTTATAATACTAGCAAATATTAATTCTAAAGCAAAATGGGAACCTCGTCTAAAAGAAATTGCATAAAAATATAATTACCAGACACACACGCTATAGTTAAATATTTTCAAAACGACAAAAACGAAAAAAAACCTAAAGAAATCTGCGAGAAAAAAGGGAAAAAAACATAAAGAAAAAAATGATACAAGAAATGCATATTTATTACGTTTAAAGATAAAGATAATTTAACTCTAAGAGCTATATATACAAAAACAGAGAAACAAAGCAAGAAAACATAATTAGTTATGCGATAAGTGCTGACCGTTTCGGGGTGTTGTTAAATTGATATATGTACATTTAAATATATATATATATAATATTACTATTGTACGACATATGGAGAGGCAACGTTTGGCAACGGCAGCAGAGTTGGCTATTCTCTAGTTATAACGACGAAGCGATAACATAATGTATACCATATTTGAGGGGAGGAATTCATGTAAAACACAACAGCGTATGGCAGATGTATATTTAAAATTAGTGTTGAATTTGTTTTCAGTGTGATAATTTGTTAAATTTTATATACTAAATGTTGCTTATTTGTTGCTGCAAAGGCGCATCCCCAAAAAGGCTTTGCTTTGCTTTATGTTTGTCTTCAGAACATATTTGTATGCATCTTGGAACATTATCTGTTTTTTATTTTGACTCACCAATTGAACACAAACATTTCTCTTCAACTAAACTTATGCAACAACTACAACAACAATCCCTATATCTGTAAATATATTTTCACTATTTAATTTTGCTAAGTCGTGCGCGCCGCGGTCTTAAATTGTAATTCGTATAATTTAGTTAATGCTCGTTTAAATAAATATTGTAATTACTTTTAAATACTTTTATATCAAAGCGAGAAAGCAAAGCGCGCAAAGCAAAGTCGGCGTTGCAATTTCATGTGAAGGCTATTTTACAGGTTTTGTTTAAACTAATTTGTAATTTGTAACCATTTTGATTATAATATAACTATTATACACTAAATATGTAACACATTGGCATGTATAAACACACACTCCCGTGTGTAATTAAAACAAAAACACTTTCAAGGAACATTTTGCCTGCTAAAGCAACGCAAAAAACGTTTCTCACGTTTTCTATTGTGTAATTTTTTATTGATTTTTGATTTTGTTTAAATCTTTTAAGTCTATTAAGTTGGGTTCAATCGTTATAAATATTATTTTAAAGAGAAACGATACAAATGCTATACAAATATTATTGATATAATTTTAGTTTATAATTTTATTAAATTACTGTTTAAACTGCAAAGCCCTAAATAAAAATTTACATACAATATATTTAAAAATCAAATGCTTCTCTTTTGTTTACATTTTCTTCTGGTTTTAATTAATTTTAGTACTGAAAGAAGGCCCCACATAAAACAACGACAAACTCCACAAATAATGGGAATAAATGCAAATACAGACAAAAGGCGATATTAACACTTGGGAAAATAGAAATACCTCTCGTTAAGTTCAAAAAGAATATGATAAAAAAATACAAATTTATAAGAATATTAAACATAACCGAATAATCCGTAATTATACTTGAATGAGTAATATAAACAAATTAAAATAATTGCAAATGGTTCAAATTACTAAGAGAACTATGGAGGAAACTAAATTTTAGACGCTGCTAGCTAAATTACATTTGTCACACATAAATAATTAGCTTAGGATTCAGTTTCACTTACGAGGCTACATCTTGAAATTTCAAAGTAATACTCAATAAAAGAAACGATGTCGGGCCAGTTTTCGGCCTTCAGCTCGCTCTCCCCTTAGTTTTTTATACTGACAAGACCTCAAACCAGGAAAGTATAAGTATGACAAATGAATATACACAAGTATACTGCATTTAGCGTTATATATACACCTTCATATATATAAATAGTTTTAATGCAAGTTATTCATATATACCTATACACATAAATATATATATATATATTTATATGGGGTAAGGATATAGCAAATTTCACACACAGCAACACAAAAAGTACATATAAAGTGCATTAATGAATTTAAGCATTTAATGAAATTAATTAATTTATAAGCATACGAATATAGCCGATTATTTCGAGTATATATATATTTAAAGGTAAACAAATATTTACAAACGGTATAAACTTCATGGATGAATTAAGGAAATAGCTTAAAAACTCACTTAACGCTAACACTATAAATCTATGCAACAAATATTTACGTAAACGAAAAGCGGACTTAATTTTGATAAGAATACCCACTAAGGTGCATGTAAGATTCGGTAAGTTATTCTGTTATCAAGTCGC
This sequence comes from Drosophila pectinifera, assembly GCA_008042775.1. Taxonomy (NCBI): domain Eukaryota; kingdom Metazoa; phylum Arthropoda; class Insecta; order Diptera; family Drosophilidae; genus Drosophila; species Drosophila pectinifera. Next base: position 193,937 of record VNKC01001084.1, read on the forward strand.
ACTTTAAATATATATAAATTCATGCATTACATACATCTCTGTACATACCAAGCATCTGAGAATTAATTACTCACATTACCAGCTCCCTCTCAGCTCTTGCTAAATGGAGGAAAATTGGTTTCGGCAGCTGGAAAGCCAGTAAGAATCGTTTTTTTTTTTGATATATCTGTTCATACTGTACAGTTTCACGGATGAATTTAGTTCATATATGTATTTGCAACCTAGTACCATAAAATTTGTACCAAATCACACACTGACGATTATAATAATACTTATTATAGCCGGATGAACGAAATGGAAATAGGAAAACACAAAACAAATAATGCAACGCCCTGTACCCGTGCATAAAGCCTACAAAGATTTGTTAAATTTAATATTACAAAATACAAAATACTATTTACTAAATACAAAACGAGATGCCCTGAACCGCAATGAGTAGTGCCCAAAAACATAATAATAACGGAATACAAATGAAATATATTAACTAGCATTTAAAAGTTATAACGAATTCTAAAACAACAGCCTCAAAACAAATAGTTTTAAACGAAACAGAATAGCGAAAAATAGCACAATTTTGTATAAAAACGAGTAGATATTTGTACGAAAGCAACAAAATAGAACCACAAACAAAACAGAACCGAGAGCAATATATAGCATACAAATCTCACTCAGAATATGGAACCACAGCTCTAACAACTCAATGTTTGTATTATTTCGTCTTCAGTCTGTACAGGAAAACGGTAGTTGGTCGGTTGGCTAGGTGGAGGAGGCATTGTTGATTGGCTGTGTTACACAAAAAAAAAAGAGGAAACAAAAGTTGGGAGACCTAGAGACGTACGACGAAATAGGCCTGAAAAAGTGCGGAACTGGAAGGTCGAGTCTAGGAAGATGGGTCAAGGATAGTGTAGTTAGAGACGCGTTCAGGGAACGCTGGTAGGAACCGAAACTGATGATTAATTAGGTTAGTTTCGTCAAGTAAGGGCTGGCATTAGGCTGGGATTTTGGAGCAGGCAACTTCAGTTCAAATTGTCACATATGGATTTTATATTGTTTAGGCATTAATCATTTATTTTATGCGTATTATTATATATAAAAATGTCGTGATTCGGAGGGAAGACTGTACTGAAGTAAAACGAAAATTGTTTTAACCTTACACTTAACAATTTCGATTAGATAACACTCTTTTATTGCTGGTTTTCGGTTATAGCGATGATTAATTATTAATTCAGTTGAAGTCTTTTATAGAGGAACTAACCAAATCTATTCGAACACAAACCATAAACCCTAATGAATGTTACAAATCTGAGTGTTATGTTGTTGTCACCTGTCACTGTTCGTTCACTGTCACTGTTTACGTGTATCTTTATCGATTGATTGGTCATGACGACATAAGTCCTCCGACATAAACTCGCCAATATAAAATGTTTGTACTGGGCGAATTAATGCCGGGGGACTTATGTCGTCGTGCCTATTCGGGTCGATTGATTGTCCTGTCTGTCTCATATGTTGTCTTTGTCTTTACGAACGTATTATGCAATTCAGTAAAAAAAACGAATGTAGTTTAAGTCTCCATATATGTACCTTTTTGCTATGTATTGTATTTTTATGTAGCTATAACTGTCACTATATATATACGGTATGACACGATCCCTTGACCACTCACTCATATACATACACCTTTGCATTTCACATTTAATAGGAAACCAAGAAGAAAATAATTAGTAAATGCTAAATTTCACACTAAACACATTAATGATTAATGATAATTTATAATTAAACACTGTATATGTGTAAATGTAACTTTTGTCTAAGGATTCAGATAAATGGGAGGTACTGGAAGGGAAGTTTCAATTGAATTTACATTTGAATGGAAACACAAAATACTTTAGTTCAACTAAGTACTAAACAAGCATAATTGAGAATTTTCACACACAGAACTACACACACTTGCCACACAATAGCAAAATGTTAAAACAATTAAATTTAAAATGGATGGAGACGAAATTCTGTACGCTATTGTTTGTACTTAAAAATCGATATATATATATATATATATATATATATAAAAGTAATTAAATTTATTAATTAATTATACAAGAAATGCAAGCGAACTGCAGCAAAGGCAACCAGAACAACAGACACGTTCACATAATGTTTAACAACTGAACAAAAAAATTGAAAATGAGAAAATGAAAAAGACTAAATAAAATATTAACGAAATAAGCGTAATAACATTATCATTGCATTTAATTTATTTGCATTGACTCGTGAAGAAATCTAGAGTTTCCCCATCTTGGTGGCCATATCGACGATCACACCCAGGTTTGTATTCAGGGTCTTCACCTGCTTGAGGGTGTTCTGGTCGAAGTTCATGGCCAGCGGAGTGCCCACCTTCGAGAGCATCTGTTCGCCGGCGCGGGGCCACCGCAATAAAGTCTTGGATGGAACCTCATTCCTCCTCGCCCTGTCCACCGACTGCGCCTGACTCCGCGTCCGTACCGGACTGCGTGCTCTTCCTCGCTGCCGGCTAACGGAGACGCTGCGACTGGCAGGAGGCCCGTGAACTGGAGGAGAGTAAAGAGGTTATAGGTAATCCTAAAGTGAATTATTTATTAAAAATAGGTCACCTGCAAGGGGCTGTTCAGCAAAGTGCTGTATCTTTAGGCCCATGAAATCCGACCACTTCAACTGCAGCAGTTGCTTGTCAGTATTGTCGCGGATGAGCTGGATTTGGATGTCCACCGCCTCTTTGTATTTTGTGGCTATTTCGTCAATCTTCTCTAGAGCTAAATCCATTTTGATTAGGGCCAAGCGCACTTTCTCTTCCCGAACGACCATCTCGCTCTGAGCCTGCTGACGCGTAACAATCTTGGTGCGAGGCATCCTCCACAAACTTTTTCATTGAGCCTTTGATATCTTTGCCAACAGGTAACTCAAGGCCTACTACGATGGAAACAAAATTAAAATTTGAGTTGGATGAAGTGTAAAACCTAAGTCTGAAAAATACAATTATATGTTGATTTATTTATTTACATATAATATATTTAAAGACATAAAGAAAAAATAGGTTGAATAATACTCCCTGAGAGGGGAATGCGGAAAGGCAAAAAACCTTATAAAATCTTAATATTTTTAGAATAAAAAATTGAAAAAACCCAGAAAAAAATGTATAAAAATACCGATATAAAAACTCGGAAATTCGTATTTTTGAGATCTTCTTGAGAGCATTGTTTGGCCAATAATAATATATAAGCCAAATGTCGTACATATTCGGATTCACCGTTAAAATCTTAATTATTTAAAAATAATTTATTGAAAAAAACCAGAAAAAAATAATTTGCCAATTTTTCAAAATTTGATAAGGGGTTACATCATTAAAATTTCCAAAAATTGGCAAAAAATTAATTGTCTTATATTTCTAAAATCATAATGCAGATTAATTAGGCAAATAATAAGCAATATAGAAACGCTTTCCGAATTGAGATTAGGGCTGTTTTGGCTTAGTTATGGTTATTTTTCCAAAAAATAAAGGTATAAAAAATGCGTAAACTTTGAGGTTTTCTTGAGAGCATTGTTTGGCCAATAATAATATATAAGCCAAATGTCGTACATATTCGGATTCACCGTTAAAATCTTAATTATTTAAAAATAATTTATTGAAAAAA
>VNKC01001085.1:0-60813 GCA_008042775.1 Drosophila pectinifera
ATAATAATAGAATAATATTATAATATATATAATATAGTAGCATATCTAAGCCTTTGTATATACTCGTGTCTCATTAATTAATTTATTAAATTGTGAGTTAGGTAAAGGAGGTATATATTTCAATCTGTCTAAGCATCTGTGGTCCCTTTCCCAGGAAATCTCTCTCCGGGAAGCTGGCCACATATGCGGGCTTCTCTGAGCCTCAATGGCAGGGCTTAGAGCCGGGACTGGGATTGGGCTTGGAGCTGGGACCGGGACTGGGATCGGGACCGGGACTGTTTAGGCCGGATCGTGACAGAATATGAATTGAAAGGGAAACCAGATTGCCGGCTCCATTGTGTGCTCACATATTCCCACACATTCCGCTTCTGCGGCTTTGGCAAGTGTTTATTTTTAGACCCAACACAGAGCGGGCCAAATAAATACTGTTAAGTAATATATAAAAGGTACTTAAGTACGAGACAATAACGATTAAAATAGGAATCACTGGAAGTATTCAAATATGTAAAGCAGTATCAATAGGCACCTGGAATGGCACCTTGCTGGAACTTCCAGTACTTCATCGATCCTCTCTTTCCAGTGTCTCCTAGGCCAGTGCTCACTGTACTGGGTGAGGCCTCACATGCCTCGCTGGGCACAGAGCCGGGAGCTCCACTGCCCGCGGGATGGGCCGACCAGCTGGGCACGGCTTGAAGAGGAGGCCGGGGACCGCCGAAAGCCGCCACACTGCGCGAAACGAAGGCCTTTCCATGGTAGTTCCAAAAGCTCTTGCTCTCTCTCTCTCTCTCTATCTATCTTTTCCAATAGTTCCAAGGAAATGTGGAAGCAGCAAAGGTAGAGGCAGCATTACCATCTCTGTGCCATCTCTCCGAGGGGCCAGGGGGCTTCCGTGGACACACACCGACATGCGTGTAGATCGGCGGAGAACGTTGACAGATCGCCGCGGAGAGCGGGAGAGCGCGAGAGCGGCGCTCCCGCTCTGCAAGTCTAAAATCTGAAATGTAGATCTATGTCTGTGTCTAGGCGCGGCGGAAAACTTCAGTTTGTCAAAGATCGCGACGACCGAACGAACGCCGCCAGCGAAACGCGGCGAACACGAAACCGAAACGCGACCGAAGTCGCGCACGAACCGCAGCCGAACCGCCACCGAACCGCATACGAACCGCCTACGAACCGCTGTCCTGTTCCGTTAAGTTCCTACCACTCGCTATCGTCATCGATATCGATTGGCAGGAGAGCTGTGTTCGAAAAGTGCGCGCCACCAAGTCTTTAATTTCTTCTTTTTTTTCGCTCGGTTATTCACACATATTTGTTTTGTTTTTAATGTGAAATGTACGTGCCATGTGTATGTATGGTATGTCTATGCCTTAGCGATGCTTCTCTGTGTGCGTGCGAGCTGTTGATGCGGCAATTACATAGGCTCTTAGTAGTTATCGGTCTTTAATGAACCACTGAAAAGTGCCAGAAAGCGAAGTGGAAATTATGCTTGGCACTCGTGATTATTAGTTCTGGCAATTGCAGCTTAAATCGCCATAAATCGCAGCATATATGGGCGTGACGTCCATTCAGTCCATACAGTGCGTTTCGGCACATAAGCACGCGCTAAGTTGTCGATTATAAGTTATGGGGTGGTAAAATGCACATTAATGCGTTAGTTTGTAAAATTTAATGGTCTATCGAAAAAGTCGATTAGTATACTAAGTTATCGAAATAATCGAATTGTGTGTTAAGCTTCTTAAAAGAAATATTATTCGTTTCTATTGAGAAATGGGGAATAAAAGGAATTTATCGATTCATAATTTACTTACAAAGCTCTTGCTTTTGTTGCTATTCCCTTACTTAGAACCCTTACAGCCCCGAAACGCACTGTATGCGCCACTCTCGCTTACCTGAATGCCCTCCCTCCTTGATTGCCAGTCTGTCACTTTCGATTTTAATGATCGCATCGAACTGGAATGCCAGCGGCCCGGCCAATTCCCCTTTTAATTCCAGTTCCAATTCCAATTTCAATTCAATTTCCCATTCCAAGCCCGAGTCCGAGTCCGAGTCCGATGTCGATTCCGATCCCGATTCCTATTCCGATTCCGATTCCATATCGGATCGCACAGATCGGCGACACCTAGCCGGGACGCACACCCCGAAAACGAGACAATTACCCAGGAATGGGGCATGATTTCTTTTATTACTGTGTTTAGACTGAATCTGACGCCGAAAGGGCGACCCACAAACAGAAACAGAAACAGAAAAAAACAGGCAAACAAATCGACACAAAATGGGTAAAAAATCAATCGAACAACGATCGATTCGGACCAGTTACAGAAGGGAAAGGGTGCGCGATGCACGGCAAACAAATTCGTTAATCGGATAAATCGGATAAATGGTACCTCAAGTGGAGATTATAGATTAGATTCGATTTATGAATATTATAATTACTCCCTTGAAGGAAATTAGTTGAATTTGTAGCAATTATTTAGGGGTAAAAGATACAAGATATGGGCTTAGATATATCTTTATTTAACTGCGAATTTACTATCTTTATTGGCCACTATTTTGGCTCCGTGTAGGACAGATCGATCGGCGGCGGTCTACCGTATGATGAAATTTCCTGAGCGGCTCAATAGCAGCACCGGCAACAGCCGCCAGCCATTTACAATTCCAATCGAATGGCAATTGTTGCCGCGACTTGCAGCATGATTCAAGTCGAGGGCGTGCCAAGGGACGGGGCGGAGCGGGCGGGGGGTCGTGTAAGTGTACAAATACTATAAGTGCAAGTACATAGATACGTATGGATGACGTAGTAGCCTTCTTGATCGAGAGAATATAGCGGCCTAATTGGCCAGATAAATTCAAGAAGAAAGAGTAAATAAATAGTAAGTAATTACTTATTAAGCGTGGTTCCAAAGGCTTCTTTGGAGGTGAATATATATATTTATAATATTATAAATATATTCAAGCCTATTAATGACACTAATAGAGGCACTACTGTGCTGTGCGACATGGAATGGTTTACCTATAATATATATAGTACTTATACCTAACCGGTCACAGTTCCGATTCCGATTTGATCGCGCGATGAAGAGCCGAACTTAGCGGTGTTGGCCAGTTGATCAGTTGGCTAACTGCTGTTTTACTGCCACTTTGGACAGAAAACAAAGCTTTTTCCCTGCGCGACGCACACACATGACGTATACGTGATATTTTTGGCCTGCACAAAACACACAACAAGAGGAAGAGAAAGAGGCGGAGAAAGAGAGCCAGAGGGAGAGGGAGAGGCAGAGAGAGATAGATAGACGAATCTCTGTTGCTAGGGTGGCACTTTGTATGGCGTATGGACGACGGACGGGGGGTTAGTCAGCTTATAAATAATGGAATCTCATCTAGGGGCTTTTAGTGAGCCGCCGCCAACTAGGGAAAATTACTCAATCGAATCACGAACCATTTCCAGGAACAAAAGACTTTACTACACTTAATGTTGGATTTCAAAAGTTTTATGTTTCGATTTTAGTTTGATTTCATGGCTAGTTTGATGCCTAGGAAAACCCTATTTCTGCTGATTATTAATAGTACTTTAATGAAGTTTTCCCCCGCTCCTCCATTGGTTAATGCTCCCTTTTCCATCAGTCCATATTGGATGCTCAACTAGACCGAGTAGCTGCCTCAAATGATTGGACCTTCTGGATTCGATGGCCATCAAATCAATTGCATGTGACTGCAGTAAGACAATACTCAGCCGCAAAACTTATGCTCTACACAGGGGAAATAAATATACCAAGAATAAATATACAAAAAATAAATATATAAATCAAGGGAAAAATGCTTGAAAAACTATATCAAAACAGCCTAGGCTTGGGAAACTTTAATTAAGAAAGCAAGATCTGCTTTGATGGTATTTCCAAATATAGTAAAGGCTTCTAGTTGGGCTTGAAATATATAACCCACCTCTAGCCTTAAAATATTTGTGCCGGAATAAATGAAACAATTTTGCATATTATTATGTCATTTATAGTGAAAGTAATCCAAATTAAGCAAAATCTGCTTTGATTGCATTTCCAAGTATAGTAAAGGCTTCTAGTTGGGCTTGATAATATAAATATGATATATATAACCCACCTCTAGCCTTAAAATATTAGTTGAAATTATGGATTAAATGAATTTTGCATATTATTATGTCATTTAAAGCTTATTTCTATAGTGAAAGTAATTCGAATTGAGTAAGATCTGCTTTGATGGCATTTCCAAATATAGTAAAGGCTTCCAGTTGGGCTTAAAATAACCCACTTCTAACCCTAAAATATTAGTTGAAATCCTGAAATAAATAAAACAAATTTAAAGCTTATTCCCATAGGGAAAGTAATCCAAATTATTAGTAATATCACGCATTTTCTCTGCGTGTCTTTTTGCGGGCTGTTATGCAGTCAGCAGCCGTCAAATGGCTGCTTCTGTTTCACTTGATGTATTTCTGATTTCTGATTTCTGTGTGCGTTCGCCGTTTGCCATTTGCCATTTAAATGAATGCGAGCAATTTTGTCGGTGATGTTGTTGTGATTTGCCTTGATTGGCATCTAATTTATGATTGACAGTTACAAACGTCAAGCCGATCCGAGCCGAACCAAGCCGAACCGAGTCGAGTCGAGTCGAGTCGAGTCGAGTCGAGCCTACCGCAAGAGATCGAAAGCCCCATAGACCTTATAGTCGGATATCGACTTAGCTCACGGCTGTCAATCAAGCCATTAAATAATTTACAAACACATTCGAATCGGATTTATGAACTAACGTCTTGATTTACGTAGTCTTCGCTGGCTGAGTGCGGTTTGAAGCATTGACACCTTGACGGGCATTGTCAAAGAGTTTCACACTCACACACTGGCTACTGTTCTATCGGATTACGCGGCGTATGCGCAATGCGGCCCAGTCCCAAGCGATCGAGTATCGAAACGCCAACAGCAAACGCAGTTTATCAGCCAGCTAGTCAGTCAGTTAGTTAGTCAGTTAGTCAGTTAGTGAGTTAGTCAGCCAGCCCCCACATGGCACAAAAGTTGGTTTGCCCGATATAGGCCACGCCGCGGGGCTGTAAACAAAACTCGGATACTCGTCAGTGCCCCGACATAGCCGTGTTGGGCTCCAGCTGATAAGCGAACTATATCTATATACTATATACTGTATGGGCACCAGTGACGCGACACAGGTGCTGTAATATTTACTCACCTTTGCCAATGATCCTCATTCGTATCTAGCCCATACTCAACAGCAGCATCACCAATTCCACAAAGCATCCACTAGACTCAACAACAGAATCACCAGTAGGACAACAACAGGCTTATCGGGTATAATGAGTGTTCTCTTATGAGTATCATAATGTATCATAATGTATAATGTATTACCAGTCCACCACTAGGCAGTTTTTCAACAACAAAGTAATAACAAGCTTACTAGTTATATTTATCAACCAATTTCTTTATTTTTCAAATGTAAAACTAAATGGGTTAGGTGGGTAAATTTATACAGATTTTACAAATGTACAAAAAGTACACCATCAAGTGTGGTTGTAATTAGTTTAAGCAAAATTAATAGTCTTACCAGTACTTAACATTGAACTAGTTAGTAAAAACATGTAACCTTTGAGTTCAGATAAACAAATATTCACCAATATTCATCAATAATCACCATAAGGGAAAAAAGATTAATTTCTTTATAGTTTCTTTATATTTCTATATATTTGATGTGTCTGCTTAGTTGAAATTATTCACCAATACTCACCAATGTTCACCAATATTCACCAATACTCACCATAAAGGAGCTTACATTCAGAAAAGAGTAATTCCTTTATAGTTTCTATATATTCCTTCATATTTGATGTGTCTGTCTGGTTGACCTTGCGATTTTCGCATTGGTTCAAAGTACAATTCAGCCGGAAAAACAGAAACAAATGGAAATGAAAATGGAAATGGAAATGAAATTTCGCACTTTCGCCAAAGGCTCGCCGAGCTTTCCACTGACATACAAATCATATTTTCGCCTTTCCCCCCGTATTTGATTTTCGTGATTATTGCTGTTGCCGTCGGGTGTTCGAATATGATGGGTATATATGGATATATGGATATATGGACATAAATATGCTGTGTGTGTCATGTTGCCGCTATGTTGGCGACGTCGCCGCTGGCAGCGCTCGCTAAAACTACATAAATCAAAGGAAAAGCATTTTTCTGTTTTCTGATCGTCTAGCAGAATTTGTTCTTCGTTTTTTCCTCTTTCCATCTTTTTTTTTTATTGTTTTTTGCTTCATTTATATTTTTCCCCCGTGTATCTTTGTTTTTGTTCTCGGCGATTGTTGATTGCTGTCGCTGGTGTTGTTGTTGCAATGGCATTTTGTACGCATGTTTCAGACATTTAACATTTTCAGCTTTTTTTTATATAGACAGGAGACAGATATCGTTCATATACACACACCCCGCCTGCACGTATATAGGTATTTTTTGTTTTTATTTGTTTGCGGCGGGGCCGTGAGGCCAAAACATTTATAGGAATATTTCAAATTGCAGACGACGACGGCGACGGCGACAGCGACGTCGCCGCTCTGCCAGCAGCGCATTAAATGAGGCTGACAAAAGGAAAAGCGACAAAAAAGCCAAACATAAATAAATAAAGCCAAGGGGGACCGAGTTGGCAGTAACGAGGCGGGCATACCCTGCAAAAGGCCTCCAAAAATATCAATAATAATATCTACATAGTTTGAGTTAAAGTAAAAAGCAGGAAAGAGCTCCTGTAAACATTCAAGCTTATTTCAGTTGATTAAAAAATACATTAAAAAGGTAACTGTATAAATTATACACATTTTAGCCATTAAATGTCAAAGATTTGTATCAAATATTGTTATTTAATATAGTTTCCTTAAGAAACTCTCATTTAAAACCCTTTAAATAGGAAGCATTTGCAATAAAATTATGTTTTCATGCAACAATTAAAAGCAGGAAAGAGATCCTATAAACCTTATAAGGCCTTCAAGCTTATTTCAGTTTATTAAAAAATACATTAAAATGTTATCTGTATAAGTTATACACATCAAAGTCAAAGATTTGTATTTAACTCAATAACTCCAATTACTAAATATTATTATTTAATATAGTTTCCTTAAGAAATCCTTATTTAAAACCCTTTAAATAGATTTTAACATTTGCCACAATCAAGTGCAGCCTTGGCTTACTCGGGAAAACCACATTAAATTGTTGCCATTCATAGTTTTCCTTTGATGTCAGCGCTCCCCAGGCTGTGAACACATCACTAACTAAAATAAAAAGTATATATCTAGACGATTAAATATAGATCGGATCCCGTTTACCTGCAGCTCGTATTCGCAGTGCAGCCACAATTTTCGTAGGTGCAAAATGATCGAATTTTGAGGCGTTTTCCGAAGGCAGGAAAAGTCTGAGAAAGCCAGAGCTGGGTACAGCTCGTATCGAATACGATAATGAATGGAAAATGCGGCTAAAAGCCAAGGCTTGCTGCCTCTTTATTTTTCTTTTTTCGCTGCTTTACTTTTGTTGATGTTGCTGGCGGCTATTTTCGTGCATATTATTTCATACGCCTTACATTCCTCGTATTTGATGCTTTTAATAAACCGAAAACTATTTTAATTTGCCTTATTTATATTTCGAATGTGACAGAAATGATTGTTAACGATATCGCGACATGCTATTGTATATGGCGCTATGATAATGAAATCGAATTCAGAATCAGAACCCAAATCGAATAGAACGAAGGCAGATGGCAACGAAAGCGAAAGCAAACAAATTAATTAACTAAAACCGCAAATATTTGGTCACATATCGGCCACATATACCCCATTATACACTCCCCCGGACATTCGAATATTCGAATATTCGGGTATTCGAATTCTTCGACTTGTCATATTTTGCCGCATTATTTATTAGCAATACTTAATATACAGTCGTCGGGACAGAACTCTGCTTTTTAATTGCGATCACACGTGCCGGGGCCCCAGCGCCAAAGAACATTTATAATATTTGCGCGATGATATATGGAATGTTTCGGCCATAAAGGGACTTCTGGCCTTCTCGACATCTCGGCTCGTGGCTCGGAGAAAATTCCCCAATTACTTCGCAAGCCCGGGACCCACGGCTCTCCTGGGAGTATCCCGAGTAATTTCACTATCTTTAATTGCTAAATTTAATGGTTTATGGGGGCACATCGTATGCCTACCCAAGATCACATGTTCTTCTGTGGTTTTTTAAGCTAATTTTAAGGGAATTTTCAGCGGAAACATTGGTGTTATTTTCGGTACCATTCACAGATCATAGGAAAAATATCTCAGAATGATATCCAAGGTCAAGAAAATCAAAGTCTTCGGCTAGTGAATCAGTGGGATAAGCTATTCGATTCAAATAATAGATTTAAAAGATCAGAAAGGTACTAAAATACACGAATCTATTATTGTGACTCCTTAAAGATATTATAAATATATATAATTTATTAATATATATTAATTATAATTATTATAAACAGATAAATTATCTTGAAAAGGCCCAAGAAACCCATTAAAAATATGAGTAACCAAGAGGAAACTTGAATGTATTTTGGGTATATGAAAATATTTAAATATTTTCCGTTCCTTTACATTTTCGTTACATCAGTGGGACTTTATTTAATATATTTAAATAAACATACTAAAATATTTTCAGAATACCGTTTGAAAAATATAACTTTTGTTGATTTTTATTAACAAATACCGAAGGGTCAGAGAATATTGATATGTTATTAAATATTTAATTGGTTTTCACAAAAATTAAAGATTTTAACAGCAGCAATGTAAAATATATTAAAAAAGGGAATAAGGAGAGATATACTTAAGAGACTAAGAAAAACATAATAAATCCATTAAAAGTAGCATATAAATATATAGTACCTAAAAGATACTAGATATGTGTGGGAATAATTAACTACGATTTTAGTTTGTGGCATATAATTTAAGGAACTTCTGTATTCTATAAAAATACCTTTGGTCCTTGAATTTCCGGGGAATTCTCTAGATTGTTGCCAGGCCAATGGGCCAGGTCCTGTGGCATTTGGTGAGATTTTCTGCACTTTTGTGCACCTCCTGCCCCTTCCTGCGTTTCCATTTGCAATCCTTTTTGCGAGCGAGCCTCGCGATTGGCCAGAAAGGGGGCGTGTGCGAGAGCGTGAGGGCGAGAGCCAGCAAAGGACGTGGCCGGGGCAGCGCTGCTCACGCCCACGCAGCGGCGTCGGCAGAGGAATTTGCACAACCATTGGCGGCGGCGGCCAGAGCAAGAGCGGGCGAGTGAGTGGGCGAGTGTGCGACAAGCGACGCGACAACATGTTGCACGCAGCCAAAAGCCTGGCAACATGTTGACTGCGGCCACCACCGGGTTGCGCAGGCGCAGGCGCAGCGACGTCGGCAGCGACAGCAGCAGCAACTGCGACAGCGACAGCCGTGGCGGCAGCGCTCATTCAACTTTTCGTTCGTCATCGCAAAAGCATCTCTTCGACACGCGACTCACACACACACACGCACACCTGTGCCAGTGGCTCTCCCGCCCGCTCTTCGCTGTCGCTGTTGTTGCCGTTGTTGTTGCTGCGAAAAGTGCAAACAATAGCGCGCCGAAGAAAATTGCAAGCGAGCCGAAGGCAAACGAAGCGAAACGAAGCGCAGCGCCAGAGAGCGATCGCAGCAGTTCGGCTTTCTTCGGCTCAGCTCGGCCGACACACAGTTAGGTAGCGCGAGAGAGAGAGAGAGAGACGGCGCGAGCGATAGCGAGAGCAATCGCAGCAGCCACGGAGCAGCGCAGCGCAGCGCGCAGGCCAGCACGAACGATCCCGTTCGCGCAGTTCGCAGCCATATACACGGCGGCCCGCACCGCCAGCTATCTAGTAGATAAAAAGCCGCCGATCCGCCGACAACCTCGACGCACCGTCGCACCGCTCTCGAAAACAAACAAACAAACAGAAGAAAAAACTCGGAAAAGAAAGAATAAGAAGGAAATAAGAACCGAATCGAACGCTATCGTTATATCTCGATCTCGATCTCGATGCCGATCTGCTGCTGCCCTCCAGAAGCGCACAGCTCCCATAGTGCCGCGGCCAACTGAACAATCAAGTAAAGCCACAACCGAAGCCAGAGCCAAAGCCACAGCTAAGGCTAACGCGACCGACCAATTTATGCAAACATAATCGAATAGAAATAGCGAAAGCGAATAGCAAGCGGCGAATCGCAGCAGCGAACAGAATATAAATCCAATAAATCGGCGCGCGAGCCCCGCGTGTGTTATCTAATCTGCAAGAGAAGTACAAGAACATCGGAATCGGAATAGGAATCGCAATCGGAATCGCCATCGCAATCGGAATCGGAATCGGAGTAGGAATCGAAATCGGTTTCGGTTCGGTTTGGTTTGGTTTCGTTTCGGAATCAATACATATGATACATATAATATATTCAACATATATAATATAGATATATACTAAGCAGAGCGCGAGTGTGTGTGCCGGCCAAGCGACCTTTGTTTTGTATTTTTTTCGTTGTTACTCTGTGCAAACGTGCCCCCCCAGCGCAAGCCGGGCATCTAATCTCTATAAACGTATATAAAACATATACACGCACGATCTGAAGCCAGATCGGGATCAACGTCGTCAGCGCAACTCAATTTGGAAAATGGCCATCAAGCAGAGGAAGCAATCGGAGTGGGCCACGGCCACCGGCACAGTGCCGCTTCTCGATATGGACAGGAGCAGTGGCTCAGTAATGGACACCGTTTCCTTCTCCTCCTCATCCGCCTCCGTATCCTCCTCCCCCTCCGTCGCCTGCCCCTCCACCTCCGAAGACACCCAGACACACAGATCCCGCAGAGCCGCCGAGAAGCTAACCTGCCATCTGCGCCACCTGCTCCTCGCCGGACTGCTGCTCTGCCTGGCGCTGGCGGGCGGGGCGGAGGGGCGGCGGCATGCGCCGCTCATGTTCGAGGAGTCCGACACGGGCAGGCGCTCCAACCGACCAGCAGGTGAGTCCAGTAACCATAATACTTACTATATATACCTTCCCGTATCGTGTGTCGTTCTCCACGAGCCATTTGCCGTTTGCCGTTTGCCGTTTTCCACTTGCCATTTTCCACTTGCCCAAACAAAACAGTGGCGGCCACAAATATAAGCCATTTTCCGCCTTTAAGCCAGCAGTGCTTAGTTGGCGGTTTCCTATTTAAGTTAGAGCTTTCCCAGGGGACTGTGCCCTATTTTGGGAGGCATTCCTGTCCATAAAGTAATAGAAAAACCAGTCTTTTCAGTTTATTAATATTAACTATACTTTAGAGACGAGATCTCACAATTTCCATAGCCCTTAAATTATTTTCAAGATCCCTTCCTTAAGCCACCATTATGATAAGTCTTTAAAGGGTTTCCAAAAATGTCCACATATTTATTTGTTATTAATTAACACTTTAGGGAAAGTGGCTAATATATTTTTTACAACCTTCAACGTTTTTTAAAGCAAATAATAATATAACATTAATTCCAAGCTCGATTTATTTTGAGGCTAATTTTTTATGACTCTTCCTGGAATGTATAGATACAATTTTTAGTAATATAAATAATCACTAAAATAGTGTTTATCAGATAGACAGCTTATTCTGCTAGGCATTTTATGGCCTAAATAGGTTGGGGTACCAGTTTGTAGGGCTTAGGAGCTCCTGGGTTTTCTACGGCCGCTGTGCCTGCTGCCTGCTTCCCGCCTGGCAGATTGCGCGAGTTGCATAAGAAGCCGCATTGCGCATACGCCGTGTCGGCTGGCAGAGGCAGGCGGCAGGCGGGCGGGGAAATCCCCGGCAGCGAGCGCAGGTAGCAGGTCGGGACCGAGGCCGAGGCGGGACCTGCTCGCACCCCTAATCCCGACCTGGCCGGGGTGCGTCTCGGGATATTCCCAGCACGGCAGGGCCCTTTTTTACTAATCCGGAAAGCGGGAATTCCCTTCCGCTCGCTGCCTGCGCTGCGCAGACGCTCCGGCGTCGTAAGCCGCTTACCAATCGCTACAGATGCAGCTACAGATATAGAAATACAGATGCAGATATAGAAATACAGATGCAGATACAGATACAGAAACAGATACAAATACCTATGCAGGTTGATGCAGAGCAATTGCAATTTGTTGCAGCTCACTCGCTTGATTAGCTGCATTTCCTGTTCCCTTACAGACTGCACTACTTACTTACTCACTCACATATAGGCCGCATATATCATGCTCTATTATGTTACCCAGCTTGCCGTTTTTCCTGCCGCATTTTCCATTTTCCATTTCGCATTTTGCATTTTGCATTTTTTCAATTAAAAACAGATTGCGGTTTAACGTTGCAGCGACTTTGAAACGTTTCTCGTCTTACACCCAACGCGGTGCCTGGTAGTACTTGCTACCAGTGCCGACTTGCGGCTCAGTTGATGCCCTGTAGATCCCCCGGGGATTTATTCCGACCGGAACAAGTACTCTCCACTAATTCCCAGATGTTTCGCAACAAAAAAGCGCTTAAAATTAAGCCAGGAGCTTAGGTTCTATAACCCTAGGGGAAGTCAAATGTCACTTGCTATATATATACCTTTACTAAGCCCCAATCGAGCCTCAGTTGAGGAAAGCTTAAGCTGAGCTAGTTCCTAGGAGGAAACCACTTTCATTTCCCGCTCCCTAATCGCCTACCAAGCCACAGAGTTAGGGCCTGTAATTGGTTCTGGCCATGATCGTCGCAGATCGCAGATGGCACACTTTACCGCCCACGCTCGCCCTGCATCCTACCCAAGCTCCCAGCCCGAGCTCCAAGCCACATACTACGATATACTATGGCATACTATGGCCATTCGGCACCCACTTCCACTTCCCGAGATCTCTGTTTATACAAAGTCTTAGCATAATTTAGTCGTTATATGGCCGCGAGTCCCCGACCACCGGAGGCACACTTATCCGGCGCTGCTCCGCCGCCGCTTCCCCGCCTTTTCCATCGCCCCCTTGTAGTTTTGTAGTTTTTTATTTTGAATGAATGAATGAAAAGCCAACGCGCAGCAGCAACAACTACCAAAAACAGTTCTTTTTTGGACGGCTTTTTCCCGTCTCTCTGCCGTGTTATTTTTTCCCCCTTTTTTGTGGCTAATCAAACGTCAAAGACCACGCAGACAGGCCCAGCAAACTACCAGCCAATTCGTTTTGTTCATTTCGCATTTAATTTAACTGATTAACAAGCTGACCGACGGACCGGCGGAGCGACGGGGCCTCCTCTCCTCCCCTGGCCGCGTCCCACGGTGCCGCCATTCGTCAGCATAATTCATTTATTCAACTGTCTGCCGCCCAGTTAGGTGTTAAAAAGTTGTTAACTTATTTTTAATGAATGCGTGTAAAAACACCGCGCACACACAGACGCACAAAAACAAAACGAACTGAGAAAAAACAGCCAAGAAAAAGACAAAAAACCGAGAGGAGAGGAAAAAACAAAAAGCAAAAAAGCAAAAAAACAAAAAGCAAAAAGCACAGCGACTCCGAAAAAAGGCAACGAAAAAAGATCAAGATGTGCCTACGTAGAGCAGCCACAACAAGCCGCCGGCAACGGCAGAAATCGTTCCGTTCATTTCGTTTCGTTTCGTTTTGGGATCTCTCGGCAAACATATCATGATCAGCGGCTAAGACGGAAAAAGCCGGGCCTAAAGCCGAAGCTTGGGTACCCTCAGGCAGGCTTAAATACTTAGCACAGGCGACCATAGAAACTGGGATAGGAACTTGTGTTTGAGAGCTCTTCCTCTGGCCCAGTCTGGGGGACTCTCAGCCAGGGTATTTCCCAGAAACACGTTAAGACAGCAGTTGGGGCAGGGGCAGAGGGGCGGGGCTCAGACATTTGTTTGGGGCCGTCTGCGACAGCCACCCGAAATGAGCCACCGCCGCCGCCGTCGTCGTCGTCGTCGTCGTTGTCAGTTGCATGTCAGCCACTCGAACGGGGAACGAGCTGGCCAGGAAGAGGCTGGGGGCCAGGTTGGAGCTCCCAGGAGGAGCAGGAGGAGGGCACAGTGCCAAAGCCAGTGCCAGTGCCATGCGAAATGCAACCAATTTGTTGCATTTGCCACACAGACGAGGCAAGGGGCGCGCTGCGAGGAGGAGGCGTTGCGCAGCGTGTGGGCAGAGGAAGCACTTAATGCCCACAAGGTGTCAAATTGCAGCAAACTCCGCTTCGCCCACCCCGAAAAAATACACACACAGGCCGAGCCAGGGGAGAGGGGGAGAACAGCACATCAAACACCGGATCAGGCCGTGTGTCTGGCGTAAATTAATTTGGCCAAGAGCGTAGGCCAAGTAGATACGCTGCGAGGCGATACGATCTCATTGAGTCGAATCCGTAGGCTCCGCGCCGTTTCCGTTCCAATGAATGGAGATGGCGATGGCGATGGCTATGGTGATGGTGATGGCCATGGGGATTGGGGTTTGGGGATGGAGTTGCCACAGACCGACGTCCATCCGCCGAGTTGACAGCTAATAACAGATTTCTGCTTCTGCCGCCTCGCGGACTCCTCTTTTTTATGGGCGCCATCCATCTGCATCTCCATCTGCAACTGCAACTGCATCTCCATCTGCATCTCCATCTCCATCTCAATCTCCATCTGCATCTGCATCTCCATCTCCATCGGCATCTCTCGGTGGCATTTGCCATGCCTTTCATTAGCACATGCCGCATTCTTGCCATGCATTAATTATCAAGGCGCAATCAGCGGCCCTCGGAAGACCTCCCGAAGAAAGCGCCCTCGACCCCAAATCCTCCTCCTGGTCCTCCTGGTTTCTAACGAAAGAGTGGATGGATCATCTAGAAGGTGGATCGGTGATATATACGATTTTATCGTATGATATCGCCGGGTTGCTATAGCCCCGCTTTATGGCGCATATAATATTCAATGGCTCCGCTTGTCGCTGGTATAAAGCCATAAAGATCGGCGGACAACAGGAAATCCTAACTGGTTGATAGCCGAAAAAACTAACAGCCAAAATAAGCCTCATAAGTATTTAAATAGCTTGGGAACATATCTAAATTGAGTACGAAGAGATATATTGATAATATGCCAAGGATCCCTCAGATATTTCATCCATCTAAAGACCCCTTTGATGATGATGACAAACTCGCGGCATTCTAATTTCTAATGAGCGCTCGCTCGGCCAAATATTTAATTTTGTGTAAAAATCCGCTGGCTTTTCGCGGATTTCTGCCGTTACTGGCAATTGGGCATGCAATTGCATAGCTCGACAATTAAATTTGCCCCTTAATAGTCGCACATTCGTATTTTTCGTGCTTTTCGTACTTTTCGCGCTAAAACGCCCCCCAAAACGCGGAGAAAGCCCAAAAACGCCCGCGAATCGCGAATCGCGTGTCGCGTGACGCGCGCGCTTTGCCGGCTGCTGTTGTTGTGCTTTTCTGGTTCTTGCTTTCAGTTCTTGTTGTTCTTGTTGTTGTTGTTGCTCTGAATGCCCATTCATTGCAGTCCCGAGTCCCAAAAGCAAGGCAAAAAAAGCACAAAAACAAAAACGAAAGCAAAATACATCCTCAGCATATTTGTGCAACTTATCAGCGCATTTAAAATTAGCCAGGCAACAAAAACAGCCAAAACCGCCAACGTATTCCGAATTTCCTTCTTTTTTGTACAACTTTTTTCTATTTCTATTTATTTTTATTTTAATTTTTTTTGTAAATTTTGTTTGTTGTATTTATTGTTGTTGTTGTCGACATCTGTGCGGGGCAAGTCGCAGTCGCGTGATTTGGTTTGTAAATGGGAAGGAAGGCGAGCGAACAGCTACGTTTTTGGGTGAAATAATGCGGGGCTGGCAAGGGGTGTGGAGGGGGGACTTTGAAAAATGCAAAAACCAAAACCGACAAAATAAAAATAGTCATTGAAAATGTTTACGGCCCGGCCTGGTCATCACTGTTCTTCCAAAATAGCCAAGACCTCAGGGTAAAGATGCAGCAAAAAGTCCAAAGCTGCTTTAGGTTTATGGATTTTAAAATCCCTTAAGAGTCATATAAATAGGAATTATTTTAAACAATATCAATGGTTAGTTGCTCTACTAAAATTATATATTTTTAACAAAGGCAAAGATACAGCAAAAAGTCCAAAACTGCAACATGAAGCTTTAGGTTTATAGATTTTAAAATCCCTTAAAAGAGCCATATAAATAGGAATTATTTTTAATCAATATCATTGAGTAGTTGCTCTACTAAAATTATATATTTTTATATATATATATATCAGACACACTCTGTGGCACAACTGCGATCGCTGCTTACTCAACAGCCGCAAACTTGCCTTTACATAAGCCAAAAAATCAGTGCCTCCGTTTTTTAGCGATTCTTGGCTGCAACCCCAGAGAAAAAAGTATTAATGGGGTGGGAAAAAGGCAGAAAAAGCAGAAAAAGCTAAAATCAACAGCGAGCATTGAACGAGCCCCTCTTTTTGTGGGTTTTGGGGGCGTTTCGCTGCGGCTTTTCCACTTTTGAACTTTATTTTTACCTTAAGTTGGGGGTGCTTTCTCCTGGGATCGGGCAGGAGGGGTAGGAGGGGTAGGAGGGGCTGTTGTTGATGTTTGCTTTGTTGCCACCGCCGCCGCGTCCAATAATGTTTGCTCACTCGCACTCGGCCCGCCCGGAGCCCACTCTCGGCTGTCATAAATTATCAGCGGAAAAGCGACCACAAGCGATGATGACAAGGCAAGCCCCTCAGCCCCTGCCCCTGCCCCGCCCCCTTCCCTGCAACACACACACACACACAGAACAAAATAGGAGATCGCTTACCAAGGCTAAAACTGACCTCCCCAAGTAGATACATCTGTGCAGAAAACTCTAGCAAACTTTGAATAAAAAAATTGCTAAAAGAATCCAAAAGATCCTAGTATAAACCCTTGAAAAATGTCACTAAATCTATGCCTCAAATTGATCTGAAAAGTGGTATATAGTATTGTTGCATCTAACCTCTCCCCCGTTGTTTTCGGTGCACTGCTGTCCTCCTTCGAGCGACGCACTTAATCAACCATTAGAAATCTTCATTAGAACTGGCGTGTCCCCAAAATAGAGGAAAGGAAAGAAAGGCAGAGGGAGAAGTGAAGTGAAGAGGCCGGGCGAGGCATTTTGACTGTGTTTGCTTTGCACTTAAATAATTTAATTGCTTATAAAACAAACAAGTCGCTGGTGAACCATTTGAACAAATATTTCACTTGGTTTTATCGCCGCCGTGTGATGTCTGCCGCCTCAATCATTTGACTGTGGTCCCGATCGATCGGGCGGCTGATTGATTGACTGACTGAGCGACTGATGGACTGATTGACAGCTCAACACTCGTAGCTGTCATGGTTATCTCCGGCTCAGGTGGGAAGTTCCACTCCCCCATTTTCCATTTCCCATTTTCCGCTGCCCCAAAAAATCAGAGCAAGAAATTCATATTTACGAGCCATAGAATATTATGTATATTACTTTCCTTCTTGGCTCGTTAAATCTTGGATTCTTGGATCATGCCTTCGTTTCATTGAATTTTATGATGGCCAACGTTGAGCTTTAACATTTGCGCTAATTATTTTGCCACAATTAATTAAGGCGCAAAATAAAAATAACATTAAACAAGAGCGGCGGCGGCGGCGGTGGCGGCGGTGGCGGCAAAAAACGACGAGATGAGCAAATAAATAAGCGTATAGAAAAGCGTACACATATAGGTAGATGTGTAGATATATATCTGCGAGATATATAGACAAACAGCTTCTCGTCGGCTCGGCTCGGCTTGGCCTGGTCTATATATTCCCGCACAGCTATATGCACCGATCTGCGCTGATCTTTTAACTCAATTAAAAGCGCGTACGAGCGCCAAAATTTTCAAAGGCACTTCGCTCTGTCCCTGTATATATACTACTGCTATATGTCTGCACACACATATACCAGATACAACAAATAGACACCCAAAGCACACACAACACACAAAAAATAGCCGACAATTCGACGCCGCCGCTGGTTCTGCGTCATGTGAGTCAGCGCCCGACTACCGACTGGGGCAGCGGAAAATCTTCTGGTCCATTTTCCTGATGACACATGTACGTGTTCCTTGGCCCCCCAGCTGCTCCTGGGTCCTGTTACTGCTGGCCGTAATTAGCACATTGTAGCAGGAACCACAAAAGGAGAGGGAGCTGTGCAGAGCAGCCTTAGTTTGTGGTCTAAATGTGCCAGCCCACCAAATTGTCATAAGGTTGCTAAGTTCAAGAATTCTTACTTAAGAACTTCCAGGATTCCAGGCTTCCTTTCACTATAGAAACCTAAATCTAAGGAGTAATTTATATATAAAAATGAAAGGAAAACTCCAAAGATAACTCAGCAAACTCCCCTTTGATTAGTTAATTCCCCCAAACTGAGTTGAAACAGGACTGGCCCACTTTTGTCGCCTGTGTCTGCCTGGTAAATGGGGGAAAGTCGGAGGGGGGTTGCAGCATGGAGGGATGCGGCTTGGTTTTTAGTATTTTTAACATTTGTTTGCTAATGATTCGTATGCCGCAAATGTGCGCCCAGACACTTTCGAGTTTCTTTACAAGAAAAAAAAAAATAAGAAAAGCAAGGAAACTGTGGCTGCGCCTCGCCTCTGTGTGTCTGTGAGTCAATGCACTGCGAAAAAAGATAAGAAAGTGAAATACTGGGAAGATGAGCGGCGGCACAATTTATTTCTAGACATTTCGTCTTAAATTAAACTTAAAAATAAAGCCAGTGGGGAATGCACTTGCTGGTGTTGTTCCACCCACGCCGCCTAGCCTCCTCACTGAATATGGCAAATATTTCGGAATTTGCAATTTTTCACACACAATATTGGCTTGTAAATATTTTGCACATTTTGCTGCCACTTCCATGGGGCTTGTCCATCAATTGGCCAAGAAATTCCAAACCGCGGCGAGTTCAACTGGCCCGAATCCAAGCCCAGTCCTAAGTGCGCAAGCAAACAACAATTTCTTTGCACAAATCACAGAAACCGAACCCAAATTGGCCGCATTTATGTTTTCTGATATTTTTCGCGGCCATACATCAAGTGTCTAGACAAATTGTGGCAACACAATAATAATAATAGCAGCTGAGCCTCAAAACAGGAAGTGGAGTGTCAGGGGAGATAGCGCCAGAGATGGGCCACCTAAAATATATGAGGAATCGTTGTCAATAATTAATTTATTTACTTAATTTCTTCAGTCTCGGTATCTTCTTTATTGAATTATTCTAATTATTTTATTCACTCAATTTCCCCACTTTCGGTATCTTTTTTATTGAATTATTCTAATTATTTTATTCCCTTAATTTCTTCAGTCTCGGTATCTTTTTTATTGAATTATTCTAACTATTTTATTTACTTAATTTCTTCAGTCTCAGTATCTTCTTTATTGAATAATTCTAATTATTTTATTCACTTAATTTCCTCACTTTCGGTATCTTTTTTATTGAATTATTCTAATTATTTTATTTACTTAATTTCCTCACTTTCGGTATCTTTTTTATTGAATTATTTTGGCCCTAAAACAGCACTCCCACTATTAACTTGACTTGGCCAAGAGTTCGTTATCAAAACACCTTGGAGCTAGGCAAATATTTACTGGCCCATTTAGGCCTCTATTGTATCTATTAGTTGAGTTCATTAAGATACTCCCCGACTAGCCCCAAATCCGTGCTAAATGTGGCCGGAATCTTCACTTAATTAATTTGATTGTTGTGCGAGGCTTGTGACTTGTGTGAAATGTGTGACATGCCGAGATCAAGACTTGCAGCATGATTAATGGACCCTGCGGATTATCGCCGGGCTTTGTGGCCCCTGCGACTCCATAGCCTATATCCCCCGATCCGATCCGATCTCTCTTCTATTGCGGGTATGCTGTGTGTTTGTTGTGTGTTTGTTGTGCGGGCATTTAAATTGTTTCGCACGCAAATAAAGCTGGCGCCAATGCCGAGCAGCAGCAGCGGCAGCAACAACTGCGAATTGATAAACGTCGCGCGTCGTTAGCGCCACTTATCACGTATACGCCATGGCGCCGCCAGCAGATCCGGCGGATTCGGTGGATTCACTTGGATTCGCTGGTGGATCCGGTGCTCTCTCTCTCTCTCTCTCTCTCTCTGTCTCTGTGGCTCTCGATCGCCGTAAATTGTGGGGCCACATCACGTGTATTTAGCTAATTACTCGTAGTTTATGGCCGCCACCCGCCGACGGCTCTGTCTTCTATTTTTTGTTCCCAAAACAAATGTGATTATCAGGGCAGCATGATATGGCCCGGCGAAGATATGGGAATCGTGAATGATGTGTGCGATAACCGCGGGGGAGCCACCGCCAGCGCTCACCAGCGGCAACAGGTGTCAACTGGGCTACTTTCCTACACGCAGCGAAAAATAGTTAACACTAATTAAGGCGCATAAAAATGTCTCTTTTAGACCATATTAAATATCTTTTTGCTCCGATCTACCCAATAGGTTTTCTCTACTCTGATTTCATTAGAAATATCTCAGAATCAAGTTTTTAGTTTCAGCAAAGTCTCTCAAGCGTTTTGTGCGCGTTTCGCCTGCGTTTTCGGGGCGTCTGGCTGGCGTTTTGGCCGCGTTTCCGCTGTGGCGTTTGTTTAATTTAATTAAATATCATTGCCAGACGCCAACAACTGCGAAAGCTACCAATTTTGGGCCTTTGCCTGCTTGATTTGATTTGTTTTTATGGTCTCCTCTCTGGTTGCCAGTTGCCAGTTGCCAGTGCCAGCTTTTGTTGTCGGCATTTTGTCTTTTGTTTCGTTTACATTTTTTATGAGTGGCGCCAAAAGTTTTAGCATAATTTCGCCCGAGACGAGCGGGTGTGCGAGTGTGTGTCTCTGTTTCTAAATATATTAATAATTTAACGCGTCGCATTTTCGATTTGCATACGATTTGTGGCATTTTGTGCAAAGTTTTATTTATTTTTTGCCGCTCGCGCGCACCCAATTAACAAAGTCGAAGTCGCAGTCGAAGTCGAAGTTGAAATCCCAAAAATGCTGCTAATGAAATAGAGTCGAAATCCAAATTGGATGCTGATCCCAGGCCCCCCCCCTTTCAGATTTAATCCCCCAACTTGACACTTGTTGGCGCCCCACCGAGTGGCTGCCTCTTCTCAATTGGCCAGCAGCTACACTGAAGGCATAGAGTTGGCCCAGGAAAGTGGCTCAAAATATATCTCCAATAGTAGTTATGAGTTCTTGGTTAGCCTGTCTTTGAAGGCTTGTTTTTGATATGAAATTCAAATAGTTTTCACTACCCAAAGGCAGCCAAGTAGTGGCACATTTTTTCCGGTGTAGCGACTTGCATTTGTAATTGAAAACGCTGCCGGAAGCGACTCAACGCCTCTCAGCGAATGTGGCGCCAGGTTTTTTATACATTTTCCCTCTATTTTTTGCGTTCGCTCCGCTCTCCTGATACCAAAGATTCTGATTGCATCGCTCGCCCACCCGAAACTGAAATGAAACTCAGGAGAAGCCGAAGAGAAGCCCATAAACCACTGCCTCGATGGGCTTGCGTTTCCCAGCTGGGAGCCTCTTTTCCGATTGAAGTTAATTAGTCGCTGATCGATTGGCAAATCCCCCTCGGAATCGGAATCGGAATCAGACTCCGATTCGGATTCGGATTTGGATGCGGATTTGGATCTGGGCTGTGGGCGTCTCTGTCGCTTCGTTCGGTTTATGGCTTTTCATTATTATTATTAACCTCGCTCTGCCTCATCGGCGCTGATATATAGGCATCGGCTGTTGCCGCCGCCGCAGCTATATATATGCCATATATATATATATATATATGCACCAGTATGGGCAATTGCATCGCGAACTGGCGCCAGCAACCTGAAAAATAAAGAAAATAATGAAAATACAAATAAAATGGCAAAATGGCAAATGGCAAAACGGCAAAAATTGAAAAATACGAGTAGAATAAACATTCGAGAGTTCACAGCACAATTGAGGAAGCAGCCTTCATTTATATTCTATAATTCCGTATTCAACTCTGTGTATTTCCCTCTGTGTATTTTCAGTCACCGAATGCCAGTTCGGCAAGGTTCTCCGCGAGTTGGGCTCGACCTGGTACGCGGATTTGGGTCCACCCTTCGGGGTAATGTACTGCATCAAGTGCGAGTGCGTGGCGGTAAGTAAAGCAATATATATATATATTATATTATTAATTACCTAGTCTATAACAGCAACATTAGGCAGCTTTTATACAATATATATTATAGAGTAAGCCTGGCTGTATTTAGGTAATAGATACAATTAGCTGTAATCATTTGGGGAACCATGGAAAGCCACTCAAAACTTGGTCTGAAAAGCCACTCAAATCTAAGGGGAAAATCTGTATAAAATCCACATTAGGCACCTTTTATACAATATATATTTCATAGCCTCTAGAGCCTATTTCTTCAGAGTAAGCCTGGCTGTATTTAAGTACTAGAAACAGCAAATAGTTGTAATCATTTAAAGAACTATGGCAAGCCACTCTAGACTTGGTCTAAAAAGCCACTCAAATCTTAGGAAAAATCTATATAAAATCCACATTAGGCAGCTTTAATACAATATATATAGCCTATTCCTTCAGAGTAAGCCTGGCTGTATTTAAGTACTATAAATTATTTTATTTGTAATAATTTAGAGAACTATGGCAAGCCACTCAAGACTTGGTCTAAAGAGCCACCCAAATCTAAGGGGAAAATCTGTATAAAATCCACATTAGGCAACTTTTATACAATATATACTATACATAGTCTCAAGAGCCTTTTTTTCAGACTAAACCTGGCTCTATTTAAGTACTAGAAACAATTATTTGTAATCATTTGAGGAACTATAGAAAGCCACTCAAGACCTGGTCTAAACAGCCACCTAAATCTTGGGGAAAATCTGTATAAAATCCACATTAGGAGGCACCTTTTATACAATATATATAAAGCCTATTTCTTCAGACTAAGCCTGGCTGTATTTAAGTTCTAGAAAGAATTAGTTGTAATCATTTGGGGAACCATGGAAAGCCACTCAAGACTTGGTCTAAAAAGCCACCCAAATCTTAGGGAAAATCTGTATAAAATTCACATTAGGCAGCTTTTAAACAATATATATTACAGAGCAAGTCTGGCTGCATTTAAGTACTACAAACAATTAGTTGCAATAATTTAGAGAACTATGGACACAAGACTGGGTCTAAAAAGCCACCCAAAACTTAGGGAAAGTATGTTTAAAACCCATTCCTGTAGGCCAGTGTCTGGGGGCCAGCAAAAAACAGTCGAAAAATCCACCTCAGATGCAAAACAGCTAACAGATTCCAACTGATGGGCGGCGGCGGGCGGACCCCAAGCAAATTGACTAATGACCGTCGACATACGCGACACGAGGAAAAGCCGAGGAAAATGCTCAAAGACTAGAGACCGAGGGGCCGAGGGGCCCCGACTGAAATGCGAATGAAAATGATTGTGTTTTCGGTTTGGACGCGCCTAATTTATGGCATTTCCACGCATGATTAATACCGATTTGAAAGCTCTTTATGCGATATATTACGAATCAGAGCCAAATATTCTCTAGGGGTTTTGGGAACCCGGGGTTCAGCCTTGCCTTCTGCCAAATTGAAAAACAAATTCAAATTCACAAAATTCGTGCCTGCTCGATCGAATTACGCAAAAAATACACCCGAAAAAAAAGGAAAGAGAAGAAAATATGCTGCAGTGCCAAGCGGGAAGGGGGGAAGGGGCCAAGCGACACATAAAAATGTCACACTCGGTGTCCTCGCCGAGCTAAAAAACGGCTATAGATGCGGTATTCCGAATCCGTATCGGTATCGGAAAATTGGGAGACAAAAATTAATTGACGCCACTTCTGGCGTTGTTGTTGCTAGTCTGAGATGGCCCAGACGACGGGCCAGATATGTGGGCTATATGGGCTATATATAGGTTAGGTAGACTGCGACTTCTCCAGGCCAGCCATGTATATATAGTGTATATAAGGCGGCATGTATTCCGCTTTAATTTTAATGTGCATTGCATAAAAGTCAGCTTTGAAATTAATTAATTATAATTTATGTCGGCTGCAAGCGTCGCAAATGAGCACATCATAAAATTATTTAAAACATGTTGCTGCTGTTGAACTTTAAGCACGGCGGCAACATCATCAGCAGCCAGCAGCCAGCAGCCAGCGGTGGCGACCAATAAAAATTAATAATAAAAAACAGAGGAACATCAAAAAGACAAACGCAGACTGGCGACCAAGCTGGTGAACACACAAAATAAATAAAAATAATTATAAACAGCAGAGGGCAGGCGGGCGGGACTATATATAAGCCCGATATTGGGGGCTATCTCAGCCTGGCTTAGACCAGATTTCGGCGGCTGGCCAGGCATAAATCAGGCCGCGCCGGACGCCGTCTGACAGGCCTGGGAATCCGCCTAACCAAAGCCAATTAATCTAGCTCTTTATTAGCATTATTAGCATTATTTGGATATTTAATTATTTAATTATTTATATTTTATTTATATATTTTATTTTATTTGCAGATACCCAAGAAGCGCCGCATCGTTGCACGCGTCCAGTGTCGCAACATCAAGAACGAGTGTCCGCCGGCCAAATGCGATGATCCCATCTCGCTGCCCGGCAAGTGCTGCAAGACCTGTCCCGGCGATCGGAACGGTAAGTCCACTCAGCCCCCTATAGTATCAATTGCCCGTAGAAAAAGACACAAGTGCTTCATCAGCAGGGGGTTCTCCTCCAAGTGCTCCTCACTTAGAGAAAGGTATTCTTAAAGGTATTCTCTAGTACTCTTTCCTGCTCAAAAGCCCATCGAGGATCTCCTCTCCATCGAGAATCTCCTCTCCTCAGCCCCCTATAGTATCAATTACCCATAGAAGAACACAAGTGCTTCATCAGCTGGGGGTTCTCCTACTTAGATACGATCCTAAAGGTATTCCCTGGTACTCTTTCTTGCACAAAATCCCATCGAGGATCTCCTCTCCATCGAGAATCTCCTCTCTTCAGCCCCCTATAGTATCAATAACCCGTAGAAAAGTCCAAGTGCTTCATCAGCTGGGGATTCTCCTACTTAGAGGCGATCTAAAGGTACTTTTTCCCTCAAAATCCCCTCGAGGATCTCCTCTCCATCGAGAATCTCCTCTTCTCAGCCCCCTATAGTATCAATTGCCCGTAGAAAAGCACAAGTGCTTCATCAGCTGGGGGTTCTCCTACAAGTACTCCTTACTTAGAGAAAGGTATTCTTAAAGGTATTCCCTGGAACTCTTTCCTGCTCAAAATCCTCTCGATGAGCTCCTCTCCATCAAGAATCTCCTCTAATTACCCCCTATAGTATCAATTACCCATAGAAAAAGACAAGTGCTTCATCAGCTGGGGGTTGTCCTACTTAGAGACGATCTAAAGGTACTTTTTCCCTCAAAATCCCCTCGAGGATCTCCTCATTCTTATTTCTTTATGGAAATATTTATAAATATATTTTTATTATATATTCAGAAGCCATAATTCCCCGTAATGTTTCAATATTTTGACACCGCCAATGGGCCAGTGCTTGTTGATGGCATAAATCGGGATTAGACGCCGATTCGGCCCAATATCGCAGCCATATCTCGTCTGCCCCTGCGATGGATATAGCCCAGAAGATAGCCATGAATAATTAAGCGTAACAGCGATGCCAGCTGCCGCACAGACACACACATACTCACGCCCGATCTCTGTCCCGATCTGCCACTATATAGCCATATAGCCCCTCCCCTGGGGAGTCCACGAACTCGGCCGAAACGCGTAAATTGTTTATGAAAAATTACTTGGCCCGAAATGAAGGTCAGAGCTACGCAATTTATATTTCGTTTTTATGTCTCAGTCAGTAGCGGCGGCGTCGTCTGTCGTCTGTTGTCTGTCGTCTGTCCCCGATGATTCCGATTCCGATTCCTATACCTATATATATTCCCTGGTCCACTAGTTCGGATAATGGCCAGTGGCCACTGTGTATTTCGGCGACTTTTGCATTTATTTATTGTGATCTCTGTGCTGTTTTGCTTTATTTCTGTGGCTGTCTGTGTGCGACGACTGCGTGTGCTTTGTTTTATTTTCATTTTCAATTTCAATTTCAATCTATTTTATATCGCCCGAGCGGCGCCTGAAGTTGTTGCTGTTGTTTCTGTGTTTCTGGGGGCAATATTATCGGAACGGGCAGAGTATTTCAAGTATTTGGCCGAGCACTTTGGCGGGTCCGGGTCCGTGTCCGGGTCCCACTGGGGGCGCACGTGCCGCATTTTGCAGCAATTACCAGGGAGTTCTTTCGGCTACTTGGCTAGTACTTGGTATATTCTATTATGGGTTGTGGCTGCCGTGATTTGGGCCAATTTTCTGCCTCAAAAAGCAGCAGAGCCAGAGAGCTAGAGAGAGAGAGATTTCTCTGTGACATTTTTCACATAATCAGGCAGAGTGCTGCCTGGATTCCAGTCCCAAGTTGCCAGTTGCCAGTGGCTAGTTGCATGTTGCATGTTGCATGTTGGCTGGCCGACTGGCTGTGTGGTAGGCTGCAAACTGGTTGGCCACCGAACGGGAATGGGCACCGAGGGGTTAAGGGGTCTGCCTCTGCATCACATCATTAGTTTCCGTTTTGCGGCAATTTTTCATTTGCTTATGCAAAGAGTTGTTGACCCGCGGACCCCACTTCCAGCCAAAAATCTAAAGAAACAAAAACAATTTCACTTTCCGCTCCCGCTCCCCCCTCACTTCGAGGGGTTTTTCTTTATTTTTTGGTAGCGTGTTTCTGTTGCGAATTTTTTCGCAAGTTCGCGCGACGTGAAAAAGGCAAAACTCCCAACTCGTTTGCCATAAATAGTTAGAAGGCACGGGCGCGGCTTTCCAGCGAGACTCTTTGGCTCTCACGCAGTCAGCCGTCTCGGCCATCTCAGCCATCTCAGCTAGCCATCCCAGCTAGCCAACTCAGCCAGCCAGCCAGCTAGCCGGGCTATTGTACAAATATTTCGCAGCAGCAACAAAGCCAAAGCCAAACGGCAGCGGCAGCAGGCAGCCTGCAACGATCGCTTCCAAAGTTATTTTTTGCCTAACTTGGTTTTTGCCTCATAGTCCGCATATTATGCCTGCACTTGGAGAAATAACTGATTAACTTGGGGCCAGGCATCGGATTCCTCAGGCACTTGAAGTTTTTCTAATAGTTCCTAAGGGAAAATGGGCAGAAAATGTAGAAGCCGTAAGGAGTTGCTTTGTTTCTAGAGAAATCTACAACCTTTAGATAGATATTATATACCTCAAGAGAAATCTACAACCTTTTGTTTGTTATATATTATTATATACTAATGTTATATTATATATTATATACTTCAAGAGAAATCTACAACCTTTTATTATATATAATATATATTTAGTTAAGGCCAACTATTAACTGAACAAATTAAAACCCAAGGAGGTATACATACTTCCTTTTAAGACCCACCTTTTATAGAGTTTTTAAACTGAGAAGTAATGCCTCTCTTTGGAGTTACCTAGTCTAAAGTGCCGCATAAATAGGTCTTAGTTTTACCCTATTATTCAAAGACTATACCCAGCTTTAGCTCCTTCTGGTGCAGGCTTCACTGTACTGCTGGCCAGGTCCTGGGCAAGTTGTCAGGCGGCCAGAAGGCCCGAAGGCCCGAAGCTCTCCGCTCATGACATGGCCATACATATAATCAACATCAACAATTGCCTGCCTTCGTTAAATGTCCATTTTGGGATCTCTCGCATCTTTTGGCTCTTCCAGCGATCGATTCCGAGCGATACCGTCTCCGCTGGCCACTGGAGCCGCTCCTGACTCCATCTCCATCTCCATCTCTGCCTCCACTGCCTCTCCCGAGTGCCATTAATTTATGCCGGGCATTATTTTTTGTTCGTTCATTTTTATAATGACATAACTCGAGCATTTTAACGCTTATTAAATTATCTCATTTGCCGCCACAAACGGCGGGCGGTCCCTATTTTACCAAAACGGGGCGAAATATCCCCAGGTAGACAATAAAACTTAATGTTTTCTCGATTCCGATTCGGAGTCGGGGCCCCAAGAGTTGACAATTCAACTTGATGACATCTTTTGGCCATCAGTCGCAGCCCTTTTCGGTCCCCTCGGCACTTCCATCTGCGATCCGGATTCCGATCTCGAATCGGACTCGATTCCCAGCAGCAACATTGTGGTGGCCACAAAAGGATCGGGCTCAGGGATCGGTCTCAGAGATCGGGGATCGGGGATCGGGATCGGGGCCAAACTCATTTTTATGGCCGGGCGTGAGGTGCGCCATCGAACAATAAAATCTCCGACTTTATCTTTATCTGTGTCGTTATCTTTATCGGTTCTGGATCGGCAGCGGCAGCGGCAACGGAACTGTCTATTATGTTCCCACTCTCCTCTCCCAACCTTAAGTGGAGATTGTGGATAGCGATAAGGCTGAGAAATAGAGCTAACAAGGCTAGGAACCAGACCAAATCGAATTGGAGATTAAAGGGGCTTGAGTCTTAAGGGGGGGAGCGAGACCTGCACTCAGGTATGAATACCTATTACCCGAAATGGGCAGCCCATCAGTCGCGGGCAAATAGAGCTCCTTCTGGCCAGGGGAACCCCCCACGGGAAGCTCCCTCATCTATCGCGGTCATAATTGTCGGGTTATCGGGCTGATCATGGTGCTGATCATGGTGCTGATCCAACCTGGTAATGTGACATGAAATCCGAGAGTCACGCGTGCCCCGACTTCGCTGGAAGCCCCCATTTCAAATGGTTTTATTTCCCCCTCCAAACTAAACCAATCCAAACCAAACCAATCCGATCCCATATGATCTGATCCGATCTCTGATCTGTTCTCGTTTTCCCTCTTTTTGTGTTTTTTTTGTGATTTTTTCCTCGATTTTTGTTAATGAGCTGCCGCCGAGATTCTTCCACATACCAAAGCGTTGACTCAATGCCGAGGTGTCGTTTGTCTCTCAGTCTTTCGGCTTTCTGGCTTTCTGGCCTGCTTTGTCGGCTTTAACCCATCTGAGGCCCAGTGTCCAGCCGTTGCCCACTCCACCTCCAGTTGGTGTCGTCGTCTTTGTGCGCACCAAAACTCATTTATCTTGGCTTACAGCGCGGTAAAAAAGACCCACAAAAAAGCCAAAAAAGAGCGAGGAAAAAACGAAAATTTCATTCATCTGCAAGCGCGATTCAAGGGCAGCGGCGATGCCTCTGCGAAGACACCAATAAGCCCCAAGAATGTAGAGTCCACAAATTGAAAAGCAGCCAGGTGGGGACAGGGGCAGAGGCAAGGGGCAGAGGCAGAGGTAGGGACAGGGGCAGAGGCAGGGGCAGGGGCAGAGACAGGGGCGAAGGTAAAGCCAGAACTGGCTGGCCAAGTGGCTCGTATTAAGATCAGGCGATAAGATCGGACAGCAGAAGCCACAGAGGCGGCCAGACCCTGGACCTGGCCTGAACCTGGAGCCGGGTCTGGGTATGGGTCTGGCTCTGGGTCTTGGTCTGGGTATGGGTATAGGTATGGGTCTGGGTATGGGTCTGGGTATGGGTCTCGGTATGGGTCTTGGTCTTGGTCTGGGCTCTCAATAAAATGCTATACAAGGTGTCAGATTTGTCGCCCTTCATTATGCGATACCCTGCTCCTTCTCGCGCGCTCCTTTTTATTATTCCTACCTTCAGTCTTCAGTCTTACTCCTTTTGCGGCTTAGGGGTCTGCGTCTTCGGGAAGGATAGCAGCATAAAATAATCGAAATGCCATCGACAGGAGCAGGAGCAGGAGCAGGAGGAGGAGTGGAGTCTCCGTCGAGGACTGGGCTTAATCAGCTTTTGTCGGCCTTCTAACGAAGCGGAATCCGCTGATGGGAATGGGAATGGAAATGGGAATGGGACTGGGAATGATGCGAGTGATTTATGTGAGCCGTGGCCGAGCTGGGCTGGGCTGGGCTCGGCTCCCTGGCCGGGTGTCAATCAGCGGGACAGCGGAAATGTGTCCACCTACTTTCACGCCGAAGGTCCGAGGTCCGAGTTGAAACGAGCGTGTCATGTGGATTCCGGGAACTCCTCCTCCGACAAAGCACTTCCCCTTCGGCTGTGTGGGATGTGGGTTAGGTCTCGACTCTTCTACCTGCCCTCAATTTATGCACGATTAATGAATGCCACCTGGGCGGAATGGGTCGGGGCTTAGAGCCCTACCTGGCTGGCTGGCTGGCCATTCATGATGATCCCCTGGCATCCGTCCGCCATTCACCAGCACCTCTGAATGGGCTCTGAGCGGGGAGTGGGAACTGAACGGCTGCTTTGAAGCATTTGTGGCTATCTAAATTCCATTTAAGGTCGCTTATCGCACAGCATCTCACCCATGTCTCTCTCTCTCTCTTTATATCTTGCAGATACGGATGTGGCCTTGGATGTGCCAGTGCCCAACGAGGAGGAAGAGCGCAACATGAAACGTAAGTACAAAGCCAGCCACCCAATGCGTCCTAAGGATGCCCTACGAAAGGATAGAGAACTGATTCCCTGACTAGCATCCTGGCTAGATCTGACCCTCTGAGAACCCCAGCGTTAACACCCGCATCCCTCTCCAACTCTTGTCCCCTTCCAGATTACGCTGCGCTGCTGACGGGCCGCACCTCCTACTTCCTCAAAGGCGAGGAGATGAAGTCCATGTACACCACCTACAACCCCCAGAACGTGGTGGCCACCGCCCGCTTCCTGTTCCACAAGAAGAACCTGTACTACTCGTTCTACACCTCGGCGCGCATCGGCCGCCCGCGGGCCATCCAGTTCGTGGACGATGCCGGCGTCATCCTGGAGGAGCACCAGCTGGAGACGACGCTGGCGGGCACCCTGAGTGTCTACCAGAATGCCACCGGCAAGATCTGTGGCGTTTGGCGTCGCGTGCCCCGCGACTACAAGCGGATCCTGCGGGACGACCGCCTGCATGTGGTGCTGCTCTGGGGCAACAAGCACCAGGCCGAGCTGGCCCTGGCCGGCAAGGTGGCCAAGTACACGGCCCTGCAGACGGAGCTGTTCAGCTCGCTGCTGGAGCCGCCACAGACCACCAGTGGGAGGGCCGATCCCCAGCTGGCCGGAGCCGGCGGCACGGCCATTGTATCCACGAGCAGCGGAGCCGCCTCCTCGATGCACCTGACCCTGGTCTTTAACGGCGTCTTCGGGGCCGAGGAGTTCGCCGATGCCGCTTTAAGTGTGAGGATTGAGCTACCGGAGCGCAAGGAGCTGGTCTTTGACGAGGTTCCCCGCGTGCGCAAGCCCTCCGCCGAGATCAATGTCCTGGAGCTGTCCTCGCCGATCTCCATCCAGAACCTGCGCCTCATGTCCCGCGGCAAGCTCCTGCTGACCGTGGAGTCCAAGAAGTATCCCCAGCTGCGCATCCAGGGCCACATCGTGACCCGGGCCAGCTGCGAGATCTTCCAGACCCTGCTGGCCCCACACAGTCCCGACTCGGCGACCAAGAGCAGTGGCCTGGCCTGGGTCTACCTCAACACCGACGGCTCCCTGGCCTACAACATCGAGACGGAGCACGTGAACACCCGGGACAGGCCGAACATCAGCCTGATCGAGGAGCAGGGCAAACGCAAGGCCAAGCTGGAGGACCTCACCCCCAGCTTCAACTTCAACCAGGCCATCGGCAGTGTGGAGAAGCTCGGGCCCAAGGTCCTCGAGTCCCTCTACGCCGGCGAGCTGGGCGTCAATGTGGCCACCGAGCACGAGTCCAGCCTGATCCGAGGGCGCCTCGTGCCCCGTCCCGTCGCCGATGCCCGCGACTCCGCGGAGCCCATCCTGCTGAAGCGCCAGGAGAA
Source organism: Drosophila pectinifera (assembly GCA_008042775.1). NCBI lineage: Eukaryota > Metazoa > Arthropoda > Insecta > Diptera > Drosophilidae > Drosophila > Drosophila pectinifera. The sequence goes on from VNKC01001085.1 coordinate 31,853, forward strand.
CTCCAACTCGAACACGAACTCGGACTCAAGCCAGCAGAACCCGCATGCCGTCGGCATGGCCTGGATGTCCATCGACAACGAGTGCAACCTGCACTACGAGGTGACCCTCAACGGAGTGCCCGCCCAGGATCTGCAGCTGTATCTCGAGGAGAAACCCATCGAGGCCATTGGGGCCCCGGTGACGCGGAAGCTGCTGGAGGAGTTCAACGGCTCCTACCTGGAAGGCTTCTTCCTCAGCATGCCCTCCGCGGAGCTGATCAAGCTGGAGATCAGCGTGTGCTACCTGGAGGTGCACTCGAAGCACTCCAAGCAGCTGCTGCTCCGCGGCAAGCTCAAGAGCACCAAGGTGCCCAACCACTGCTTCCCCGTCTACACGGACAACAATGTGCCGGTGCCGGGGGACCACAACGACAACCACATGGTCACCGGGGAGACGAAGTGCTTCCACTCCGGCCGCTTCTACAATGAGTCGGAGCAGTGGCGCAGTGCCCAGGACCAGTGCCAGATGTGCGCCTGCCTCCGCGGCCAGTCCAGCTGCGAGGTGATCAAGTGTCCGGCCCTCAAGTGCAAGTCCGCCACGGAGCAGCTGCTCCAGCGGGACGGTGAGTGCTGCCCCAGCTGTGTGCCCAAGAAGGAGGCTGCCGCTGCCGCCTCCTCCGTCCTCGGTGACAGCTCCCCGGCCATGAATGCCACGGATCTGCTGCAGCAGCGACGCGGCTGCCGCCTTGGCGAGCAGTTCCACCCGGCCGGCGCCAGCTGGCATCCGTTCCTGCCGCCCAACGGCTTCGACACCTGCACCACCTGCAGCTGCGATCCCCTCACCCTGGAGATCCGCTGTCCGCGACTCGTCTGCCCGCCGCTGCAGTGCAGCGAGAAGCTGGCCTACCGCCCCGACAAGAAGGCCTGCTGCAAGGTGTGTCCCGAGGGCAAGCAGAGCAGCTCCGGCGGCCACAAGGCCACTCCGAACAACCCGAATGTGCTGCAGGATCAGGCCATGCAGCGCTCGCCCAGCCACAGCGCCGAGGAGGTGCTGGCCAGCGGCGGCTGCAAGGTGGTCAACAAGGTCTACGAGAACGGCCAGGAGTGGCATCCCATCCTCATGTCCCACGGCGAGCAGAAGTGCATCAAGTGCCGCTGCAAGGTGAGTGTCCTTTACATTTTATGCTTAACATCGAGCTTGACTATCGATTAATTCCGATTGGAGGTCTGTCTGTGCAATCGAATTAATCGTTCAAATTCGGTTTGCGAATTTCAAGCTTACTTAACTTGAGCCGCACATTTCGAGCTCGACTATCGATTAATTCCGATTGCAGGTCTGTCTGTACAATCGGATTAATCGTTCAAATTCTGTTTGTGAATTTCAAGCTTACTTAACTTGAGTCGCAAACATTGAGCTCGACTATCGATTAATTCCGATTGCAGGTCTGTCTGTGCAATCGGATTAATCGTTCAAATTCCGATTTCAATTTAAGCACATTTTTTAATGATTTCCTTTCTATTTTCTTCTCTCCTTAGGACTCCAAGGTGAACTGCGACCGCAAGCGCTGCTCCCGCTCCACGTGCCAGCAGCAGCAGCAGCAGACGCGCGTCTCCAGCAAGCGGCGGCTGTTCGAGAAGCCGGACGCAGCTGCTCCGGCGCTGGACGAGTGCTGCTCGACGCAGTGCCGGCGCTCCCGGCGCCACCACAAGCGGCAGCCGCACCACCAGCAGCGCTCCGCCGGCGCCAGCAGCAGCTGAGCAGCTGGAGAGGATCGGGATCCTGGGAGCTGGGATCCAAAGCAACCCATAGAACGTCGTTGTTGTCGTCACTTTGCTTGGGGCAGCAATGGAAACTTGTATTATATATATGAAGGCAAAAATGGGAATCCGGAAGAATAGCGAGCAAGCGAGATAGAAAGATAAAGAGAGAGAACGAGATAGAGAGAGAGTGAGTAGCGATCCTTATGAGAAAGGACCTTAGAACCAGTGCAGTTTGCTTTAAATTCTCCAGCGTAGAATTTTCTATTGAAAGCATTTTCTGAATTTCTTTCCCGTACTCCCCCAACCCCACAAAAACAACATTAAAATTCAATTTTAATTTATTAAAAGAAAAAAAAAATTTTAAAAGAAAAAAACCTAAAAAAAACAAGCACAAACACGCGAAATTCGAAACTAAAACTGTACTGAGTTTTAAAAAAACCACAAACATTTGACTTATTGAGAAAACTTGAAGGAAGGCAGGATAAAAAACATAAACAAAAAAAAACAAAAACAAAAGAATTTCAATTCATTTAAATTCAAATTTAAATCGCAATTTGAAAGCAAAGCAGAGAGTTAGAGAGTTAGAGATGGAAGTGAGTCGATAACCAGCTATCGCGGGAATATTATCTTAAATCTAATTATTCTGATTATACATACATATATACAATATTTTTTTATATATACATATATATACACGCATATATATCTATATAATTTATGAGAAACAAAACACAGTGGGAAACGCATTTGGCGCATGTCTGCATGTCCCTGCCTATCGACATTTGTATCGATAGGCAGCCCAAAACGTTTCAACTGATTGACTGAATGGAAAAATAATTGTAGTTTTAAATACTTATGTTTCTTCGCGAAGAACAAGGCAATGAAGGAAATTGAAAACGCAGCTTTTCAATGTGAAATTATTTTCTACTAATTGTTACTCACACACACACACACGCACACACATTTACACACACATACGCACACACATTATAAGATTGTTTTTCGTTTTTAGAGCATATATTTTATAAATTTAAAAATACATTTTACGAACCATTTTCAATAATAATGTACAAAAATGTTTAGAGAAATCACAAAAGAGAGGAACCTATTTCAGAAAATGCCATGTACACATATTTATACAAATACACACACACACACACATAAAAAACATAAAAAACAAAAATCGAAAAAAGAAAAAAGAAAGGAAAACGCATACAGAAAGAAATTGTATTAATTTTTTATTCTATTAAATTATTCTTATTATTATTATTTTATGTTTATTATTATTATTATGATGACTTTTTTTTTGTAGCCTGTATAAACATTTATATATATATTCTATACTTAATAATTGATTGATTAATTTTAAATAATTGATTAATTGCAGCAAAAATATTTAAAACGACGAAGAGCTAAAAACCTGTACTAATAACATACATTTAGTGTTTATAATTTAAAAAACAAAACTTCAAATCAAAAACAACAGCAACACACACACACAGAGAATAAACAAAACTACAAAATCATAAAGAAAGCCTTTATTATTGTTTTTTACTGATAACCAGTGAGGGATTTTTTGGTTTTGCAGTCACAAAAATTGTTAAAATTGTTAAGTGCGCAGAATGGCCAGAACAACAAAGCAAAAAACATAAAACAAAGCCAGTCCGCACTATGAGAACAGAAAAGAAGCAGCACAAATACAAAGAGTGAATCAAAATATGGCCGAAATATATTCAAAACATATATGCATATATATATATATATATATATATAACGCAATAACAATCAAGCTGCTCGCTTACCGATCTCTTTCCCCGCTTTCCTCCTATTAGGCAACTCAATTTTTGAGTGGATGGACTCTCAGACAATTATACCTATAAATTATATTATAGAGCAATTATACCTCGTCTTTTATAACCGACACACCAAATTATCTAAATGGATTTTATGGCCCAGAATGATGATTGCCAAATGCCTTATTTCGGCCTGGTCTGTTCCATCTGCGATCTTCGACATTTGCTGCTCGGGAGTTCCTCTCACATCTAGAATTATATATTGTGAAAATTAGTACATATATATCTCAGCAAAGTGGGTTCTTTAATCGGCTTTAAGCGCCTCATAAATGGCAAGAGAGTATTAAGTGGAGACCATTAAAGGCCTAGATCGGGAATACATAGTATTACACAGGTGCTGTTACTATTTTAGTAAATAAAGCTAATCCTGTTCAAAGGATACAATTTCTTCTCTGGCAGAGAGGGATTAATATTATATATTTATTTATTTATATATATATCATAGCTAAGTGTAAAAAGTGTGTATTTGAAATCCATATTCCCATGGACCCCTGAACTGGTATCCCGAGCCCAATCTGAGGCAGAAATCAGTCAGCCTTTGTTAGCCAAGTTATTGCCACTGCCGCGGCTGTTGTTGTTGTTGTTATTGTTGTTATTGCCGTTGAATGAAATCGGATAATTAAATATTGGCATAGTCACACCTTGTTGACAATTATTGACAGGCTGATTGGCAAACAAATGAATATACTTTAGCCATTGCCGTTTTAGAGCCGTCGAGGGGCGCGGCCCAGTGGCACGACAGTCGGCCCTGTAACTCTGTCTAGCTACACTGAGAGAAAACCCAGTCTGGTGTCATTTGCATATCATACTGAAAAGCTACAGATTCTGGATAAGCCTTGACTCCTTGTGACATATCAGGCGGATAAGCTGAGTGAGTTTTAATTGAAGTGATCATATTTTACATATAAAATATATATTATTATATTTATTTAATAGAATTGTGTGAATTTTCTCGCTGTGCTTGCGAGTGGGTGAGTGGCGGGAGGTGGGCTGGATGGATAGGTGGTGTCCGTGGGAGTGACGGCTACTGGAGGCAGCCAGAAGATCGGAAGATTCGGATCTGCAGCATCCGTTGGCGTTCAGCGTTGACAATATATATCTCTCTCCCGGCCGATTCTGATCTTGGAGCTGGCATTTGCATCGGTAGGCGCTATCAATTAATTGGCCAATCCCTGCGGATCGGCGATAAGCTCCGATGGCTCATTACCACGCCTCAGCCGGGCCACTCCAAATACCCATACCCATACCCATTATCGGTGCTGGATGCCAGATGGTATCGGCTCCCCGCTTATTTATGTGTCAACCCCCCCTGGACAGGCTCAGACTCAGACTCAGACTCACGACATTTAAGCGAGTGTGATTCCGATTCGGATTCCCATTCCGAGTCAGACCCAGACCCAGACCCATAATCATCAATTATCCAGGCCTGTCGCAGTCGCGCGGGTAATTGCAGCAAATATGCAAAGCATGTGTAAGACTTTATTGATATACAATGTGAATAAACGTTCGCCTAACTTTGTTTTGATTGCAGCTGTCACTGCGCCGCACTCACTGGAATCAATTCCCGATACACTCCAAGATCTATGTGTCCATCTACAGTAGGTGAATAATACTTTAATTCTGTTTACTTTTTTATTAAAAGTTCTGTTTAGTCCCCCGCTTAGGCATGGCGTGTCCACGGAACCGATTATCGCCGGCGATTGGCAGCCAGCGAGGCTCACGCAAGGCAGCTGCCCGGCAGGTCTATATCTCTCCGAGCCTGGCCCAAACCACAGCAGTAGCAGTGGCACTACTTACTATATAGCCGTGGGATATGGAAGAAATGCTGGTAGCTGAGAAATCGAGAAATCGCTTCCAAGACAGGCGATGACTTCATCTATCAGCACTGCAGTCGAAGCCCCGCCAAGTTGATCTATATATCGGTCTATATAGCGAAATGTGCAGGCATCGGAATTAACTGAAATGGAAATGGCAGCAGGCCGACTGCCATTAGCATCGCCATTCCGAATGGATCCGATTTATGGAGTTCGGCGTCGAAAAATATGAGATATGAGAACTCGATATGAGTAACTCGTTCAGCAATTACCTGCAAGTCGGAAGTGAGGCTCGAATTTATTTGGAGAGAATCTCAGAGAAATCTCTTCCAGCCTCTGCTGCAGTGTCCTCCCACGTGAGTCGCCTCCAGTAGGATGCCCTGCATCTTGTATCTCCACAGCCATCGCTGATTGCCAACTGATTGCCCCTAAAAACCAGAACCAGAACATGCTCCGAATGGGGTCAAGTCATGTGTTGACACTCGTGTCGCCGCCTAATTGCCCCAACAAGCCGGGTTGGGTTCCCCGATCAGCCCAGGGATTGGATTCCCCAGAGGAACTGGGCCAAATACATATGTGGACATGTGAATGTAAGTACAGTGGTATATATAGAATATATGTATATAGAATACAGTGTAGTATATAGTGTAGTATATATAGGGAAGTGGGTTTAAATTTAAGTAGAGGAAAGAATGAGAACTCCTTTGTATTCTTGTGGAGATTTTCCTAGAAGTTACCAATAACCAGGACAGGGTCAGGGCTCTCCCTGATCTGATCTCTCTAGAGGTTCTCTCTCAGGTTCGCATCGAAAACAAATATAGAGGAAATCTCGAGGAGTAATTGTGGAACCGATTCGATTAGCAGGCCGCTGATTTCAGCTTAAAATTAACACAAAAACCCAAAACGAATGCTGATTGCTGTTTTAATTTTTAAATTATTATTTGTGAGATCTGTGACTTTCGCTGCTGTTGTTCTGGCCACGCGATCTGACATAACAATAATAAACAAGAGGGCCAAAAACAAAGAAATTTCTTAGACATTTTTTGTGAATTAAAAACCAAGCCAAGCAGCGACGAATCTGGAAGTGCCCGGACCCCTGGACATGGCCATAAAAAGGGGCCAAAACAGATCTTGGCTTCGACAAATTTGGAACTAATTATAAATGCAGGCGGGGACCGGCCAAAAGCGGAGTGCTCCGTTCCAGTTTCAGTTTACAGTGTTTGGTGTTTAGAGCTCTCAGGTTTTCAGTGCTTGGAAAATTAAAACAAAGTTTATATATGGAATACGAACTAATTGTCTTAGAGCCAAGAAATTAAATATTAATTACGACAAATATGAATGAAGCTTCCACTGAAACTTGGCTGAAAGTATCAAAAATCCGAGAGATACAGCCAGAGTCGGTGGGCGGACAGTTAAAGCCAAGTGAGATCAACCGAAACTGGCACGGAGTGGTCGGTCATGAATGAAAGGCCGGGCCGGGCCCGGTCCCGGGCTCAGGTTGGATGCCCAGATGGATGACGGCGGCGGCGCTGGAATGGAATGGGGATGGAGTGGGTGTGGGTGTCCGTGTCCGTGTCCGGATCGGGCGTTGGCGTTCGCCGGCAAAGTGTGAAACTAATTTGTCAGCATGACAATAACAGCCAAAAGCCATAAACATCATAATAATATTCAATAAACATCAGCGAAAATGCGCCAATTAACCGCCACCGATTTGGCCATGGCTCGGAACGGAATGGAATGGGCCACACATAGCTCTGCCTCCAAACCGGACTGCTGGAATGGAACGGAGACCGCCAGTGACGAGTGGAAACTGTGTATTATTTCACATTAATTGAATTATAAACGCTGCTGGCTAATAAAATCGATGATGTAAATGGCACCCGCCTGCATTTAACACCTTCAACGCTGGAATTTCATCTATTTCTATTGGATCGGGGATAGGTGATCGGAGATCGGTGGCCAAGAAGGGTATATGCACTTGACTAGAGGCCTTGCTGATCACCAGGACCAAAGTAAAGTCGGTAAGCCATATATGATCTTATATATAAATATAAACATTCGAAGATTAAGATCATTTATGATCATATTGATCATGACACATATTTTCCCTATACCACCCAGCAAAGAGTGTCTGAGACTTCGGTTTGGACTTGGATATAGCTGATATATTTATGATCCCAACCCCCGGAAAGCCACCCTCAACTTCCGCCCCCCGCCCCGCGGCAAACAGGGAAACATGTTTCCGAGCCAATTGCATGCAAATCGTATGCGATTGCAGCCGCTTTTGAGCCCAGGCCAGGCACGAAGGCACGGAGACATGGAGACATGGAGACACGGAGACTGGGATCGGGTGCGGGTCCGATCTGGTCGGACTGGGTCGCCATATGTATGTGGAGACATGCCTGTCCCCCTTCCATCCCCCGACTGCTTCGCCGCGGGCTGTGTAATTGTAACGCAACAATCAAAATCAATTGCTATGTAAATAACATTGCAAATTAAATTACAAATTGATTACCTCACTGAGTCATTAATTAAGAAAAAATGCCCAGAGTTGAATGGGCCAAAAGATAACGAAGCCGAAAGAGGGCCGGGCCGGGCCCGACGGCACATTCAAGTAAACGGGTTCAATGGATTTTTAATCTGCTCTACGACTTTGATGGCTTCGAAATATAAGCCTCAAATCGGAACAGAACTATATATATTGCACTGAATGCTAACTAAGTTGAACCAATCAATCCCTAAGTTAATCATATATAAGGCAGCCTTATTATTACTTTCACTCCCGAGTTACTATATAATTAGTTATATATTTTATGTCAATTGACAAAGCAAAATATTCAGGCAGCTATAGTTTATGTTTGCATTGCTAATAGTAGTGATAAAATAGAGGTATATTGTTGCATTGCTAATAGTAGTGATAAAATAGAAGTACAACTGCTACCGCTGATCGAAGGCAAAAAGTGCATTTAACAAATGCTCCAATTAGCATTGTGGGGGCGGCGGTTTGGTCTTGGGCTTGGTGGTTGGGTTCTTGGTAGTTGGGTTCTTGGTAGTTGAGTTCTTGGTAGTTGGGTTATTGGTAGTTGGGTTCTTGGTAGTTGCCAGTTCCTTCTGGTGCTGGTAGTTGGCTTCCAGCCCATTGGGCCCACTGGGTAATAAGTCGCAAACTTCAGTTAGCAACACTCTCTCTGGGAAGGTGGTCTCTTCTAACTTCTAACTAATAACTTATTTTGTTAGCCTTAGTTTGATTTATAGTCATTAGTAAGTTGTTTAATTCCCTGGTATTATGTGTATTATTTATTATACCAAATGTATTATATAGCTAGTCTAATTTTAGACTCGTTTTCAAGTGATATATATTATATATATATTAAGTATATTTCTAGAGGACTTCCGTGGCATCCCTGTCAGTGACTCTTGTGGTTTTCCCTCGACGTGACGGACGGAGTTTATTAGCTTTAGTTTGACTTATAGTCATTAGTAAGCAGTTTAATTCCATGGTATTATGTGTAATATTTATTATACTAATTTTATTATTAAGCTAGTCTAAAGTATATATTAAGTTTTAAGTTATATATTAAGTATATTTCTAGAGGACTTCCGTGGCATCCCTGTCAGTGACTCTTTGTGGTTATCCCTCCACGTGACGGACGGACGGACGGAGTTTCGGCGGAAATGCTTGAGGATATCCAAGTGACAGAGTTTGCATATGGAAAGGGGCTTGGACTTGGGCAGGGGCCACGGGTCGGATCGGATCGGATCGGATCGGAGCCAGAAACCGGAGCGTGATCGACGTCATTGTCGTTGGCACGACATTTGGTTAAATTATGGCCAGCGCAGTTGACCAAACGAGGACAGTGGGGGCTCCACTCCACCCCGATCCCCTCCAGTCCCCCCCGATCCCCTCCGACTGAGTGTCTGTGTCCGAGGCTGACTGCGACTATGTCGTGGGTCCAGATTGAAGCGGCTTCGATTGTTTTGGCCGTGCCCAGGCGCTCTGTCAATCACCAGATGTGGGGGTGAATGTGCGGCTTACTCTGTCTCATGTCTCATGTATATGGATATATGGGCGTGCTGTGTGTGCGGGTGGGCGTGGCCGACCCCAAAAGCCAAGCCGCAGCCAGCTACTTGCTGTTGTTGTCTTTCATTAGTCGTGATTAGTTTTGAAAAGGAGCACAAAGTGTACAAAAATTGGCAATTTGAGTCTGTTGTTTGTTTTGCCACCAAATACTGACTGGTTTTGGGCAGTATTCGACTTGGGTCTTACTGTGGATTGGATGATAGCTACCTAATATATTCCTAATATATATTAAGATAATTCTTGCAGGATTATTTTGAGAAAGGAATATGATTAAGTGATATTACTGATTAGGTTTCTTGGTAGGAAACTGAAGGAAACTATGTGAGCTCTCTCTGCTTAATATTAAGACAGGTTTCTGGGAACACTGGGTATCGTTTAGTCCCAACGCTTTTGCCGCACCATTCTTGCATTTTTTGTTTTCTTAATTCGAATTCGCGCCACGCGCCACCATAAAAAAAAAATAGAAAAACAAATACGAAAAAAGTAACAACGGCAACACAAACACGCCACTTGGACTTGACAAATTGCGAGCAACGTTTACAATTGAAACAATTTAATCAAACAACCAGCCAAGCCAAGGGGGGAGAATCGGGAGGGGCACTTGGGGAACGGTGGCAAGTCAACAGAAATCGACGCTGAGTTGCACATTCTGGTGCCCCACTGTAGCAGCAGCAGCAGCAGCAGCAAGGGAAAATAAATATTAAAAAATGTATACAAACTGCTGACAAAATGTGCCATGTATGAGTAGGAAAGCCCCAACGAGGGAGGCTTTGTGGAAACCGAAAGGAAGTTGGCTTAAAAGGAGGCCAGAAAGTGGTAAGGATCGGAGGAGTGCCCCTTCAGGGCAAGTTCAGCTTGGGAAAACAAAGTAATTAAGTTCTTAAAGACTGTAAGCAGATTAGTTATAAAATGATTCAATTAGAAAATGACTTCCTCTGCGCTGATTGTTAAGAATATAATTGTAATTCACCGCTAACAGTTAGGTTAATATTCTTAAGTATGTTAAGTAGATAATTAAGCCATCAGCCCGCCCGACTTAATCAGATCGGTGAGCGGCCGAGAGGCCGAAGCTTGGTAACTTGGTGACTTGGTAACTGGTTCGTTCGATTGAATTAATAGCTGAAAATGCTTATGCGGCTGTCTTGACCCCCTTAACCCGCTGGAGGCCCCCTAGAAATACCCACTACTCGCAGATAGCCGAGGTATATTGTTTTTGTGTAAAGTATAAAAAAAATATATAATATATACTCTTGATTACAAAGTTCCCGGGTTCCTAAATCAGAACAAATCTATTAAGAGAGTTAATAAATCTATTATAAATATTTCAACTCTTTTTACTAAAGAGTTTACTGGGAGAGAGAGTTCTCTGAGAGAGAGAGAGAGTCTACTGGGAGAGAGAGAGGGAATTTAAATAAACTAAATCATTTAAATACGTGTCTAATAATAATAATCTCTCTGTTTAACTTCAGGAAGTAAACAAGCGGCGTCGGGTATCCCATAGTCGGTGGTAAGTTAACATGATGTACCAGCCCTTGGGACATTTCATCGCGGGATCATGACGCATGTCACTCGGATTGTCATCGTGTAAATGGACATGGAAATGGAAATGGATATGGAAATGGAATCGCAGAGATATAGCCAATGGATCTGGGCATGATGAGGCGTCGGACACATGTACCTACGTACTCGTATATTTGAAATGCCGATGGGCAAACACATGTCGACTGCTCCTGCGAAGGTGAATGATTAATGTGCATTTAATTGCGGGTTGGAAGAGGCTGGTCCGTCGGTCGGTCGGTCGGTCTGCGAGATAAATCGAATCGAATTCGATAATCTGAATAAACTGAATAAACTCAACTGTGGGCCGCTAAATGTTCCCATTTATTAATGATTAAATATATAACCCGGCGTACGGCGACCGGCAACCGGCGACCGGCGAAGCGGCTGTCGCTTCAGCTAAACAGATGTATAGATAGATAAATAAATAAATAATAAATAAAGTAAACAACATCGCACACCGATCACCGATCACCAATCACCGATCAGCGATCAGCGATCAGCTCGCCGATCCCATTTGCATATCAACTTTTCGCATTAAATTCAATTGAAAGCTTTTCTCACTTTAGCATCATTTTGAAATTCAATGAGCCGCCCTCGCCCTGCGTTCGCTAATGTATTTATTGCCATTTCGATGCGAGCACAAAATTTATGATGGCATTAAGCTAATGTTAAATGCAAAATAAAATATAAGGCCGCCGCTGGATGCAAACAATTTATAGTGTTATTTGTAATTTACACGGACCACAACATAACCGCCCCCGCGACCCTCTCCCCAGCCCCAGCCCGAGCCCCATTCCCCTTCGACTGAATATTGGCGGGGAATTAGCATGGTTAATTGTGTGTTCAGCGCTGTCACTTTAGCTGAAACGCATTTATATTTCATTTCCCACTTTTTATCATCGCAACAAGTGTTTTGTTAATGATAAATGTGGAGGCAGCTATAGCCCAGCGTTACGGATCGTGATGGATCGCTTTTACGTTGTAAGTGCAGCCCCTGGAAGGAATCACCGGCGGTGCGATAATATTTTCATTATTTCTGGATTTTAAGTGACCTTTGTTAGTATATATACTTACTTACTTATATACTTGCTTCTGCAAGAACAAGCGTTTATTACCTGAGTTTTGTAGCTGATTTTATTTCATTTCCATATCATTTATTTAAGTCAATTTGTATTTATTTTATTTTATATCTTAAATGAACATTTTGACAAACTTCAAAGAGTTTTTAAAAAACTTGTTCTCTTTTCTTTGCAGTTTACACCGACTTGACATTCCTCAGTTGCGCCACCTTTGGCATTATATGCGAAGCCGCCATATAGATGCGCGAAGAAAAAGTTAGATGGCGCCTACATTCTTATTGGAGCTGTGTCGCCAACTGGGTGTTTACACCGATCTTACAGCCCTCAGTAGCGTCACCTTTGGCATTGTATGCGAAGCAGCCTTGTAGATGCGCGAGGAAAAAGTTAGATGGCGCCTCATGTAAGTACATTCTTATTGGAGCTGTGGCGCCAGCCGGTGTCTGCAAAATGAGTATAATTCAAATTTGAATTTTATAATTTTCTAACGGGTTTAAATGCGCTCAATTGGATATTTCTTAACTAAAATAAATTATAATACCTAAATAATACCAATGAAAAGCTTTCAATAATAATTCAAGACATGAGAAAATAAAAATAATAATTATAATTTCTTTATATATATATTATTATTTATATATTTAAAAAAAATGGTTTCTACTCTTTTGAGCTAATAGTCGGAGGAAGGAATAACATTGTTGCTTGTTAATCATTTTGGAAATGCGGTTTTCTAATTCTACGAAAAGTTTGTTTATTTATTCTTGTTTTTTATGGTTATTATATTGAACTTTTAGTGAACTATAAACGCGGGAGTAACGAAGCAAATAATTCGGTGGCCACACCACACACACCACGCACACCACATGGCGATCCTAAGAAGACACAGAGCTCCACTGATAGAGCCGCTTGTGCGATGAGCAGGCCATCCCATCTTACGCACATCCTACTCTCTCCCACACAGATACAGACACTAGCGGGTGGTGCCCCAAACAAACCCAATCGTGACACGGCATTCGCTTTATTTTATTTATTATTTATTAATAATTATTTATTATTTTATTATTTTGTTTAAAATTCTTACATAATATTGATTTGAAATCGATCAGAGACCTGAGGTAAATATTGCGGCACTTTGATACCCATTTTTCGACCCCTTAAACTGAAACTAATTATGATAATTAATAAACATTATTTTAAATATTTTCATAGCCTTAGAGTTTCGTGATTTCCGTGAGCACTGGGCCATCTCTGGCGCAAACACTGCTGGCCTCGGCTATGGAGAGCCGAAGAGTGAAGAGACTAAGGAGAGAGTAAAGCATCGCAGGAGAGGCAAAGGTAGCCGGTCGCTCGCTCTCGCTCTCTCTTTCGGGATCGTAACGTATTGGATCGCCGCAGAGTTAGTTCTTGGACGTTGTTCCACCTCGTCTGACGTATTTCCTCGGGCTCCCCGCGTGCGCTCGAAAAAACCGAAAACGCAACTGTAAATTGTGCAAATTAAATGGCAGCGAAAGAAAAACACAAATGTGGTGATATTTAGTTAACAACAAGTAGCTTTTTACTATAACTATTATTATTATTGTTGTGCGTGCCCGGCCCGAGTGTTTTATTATCTGTTTTCTTCCGTTTTTTGTGTTTTTTTTTTGCCGTGAATCGACCTTTGCGTACCTAACGTCGTAACCAGCGAAAAAGCAACTGAGCAACGCAACAAAACGGCGAACGGCTAATAATAATTAAGCAGCGTGTTTCGAGGCATGCGTTTGTGTGCGTGCCCGTGTCTCTGCTGGGCTGCGCTGGTGTGACGTCGCTGAGTGTGTGTGCGTGTTGTGTTTCTGCGGAGCGCCGGCGGCCGCCGACTAATTGTCAACAGTCCACAAATTGCAGCCGAACGAACCGGAGATACTCGCTATCCAACAGATACTCAGCCAGTCAGCCAGTCAGCCCTTGAGTAGGCCCAATCCCAATCCCCATCCAAATGTACCCCGATCATCCGATCAGTCGCTGGTAAGGCCAACTTCATGCGGCGACGGCGAAAAGTGCGAAAAGTGCTAACTGTGCAATCGGGGGCAACGCGATCAGGTAGAGGAACACAGGTGAGTGCTAACCCGATTTCCATAAGGAACACGAGTGAGCTTTAGCTCCACTTAAGGCTGATATAATATAGTATATATATACAGTACTGTGATCCAATTGAATAACAGCCAAAGTGTGTACATTAAGTAATTAAATTAGGGCTTCGGGAAAAAAGAGAAAACTTCCTTTGACTTAAAGTAAATACAGCTCTTATTTAGCATAAAAACATCCCAAGAAATTTAATTTAATTTAAAAGTTTAAAGTAAACAAATAACTCAGATACAGAAAAAGATACAGATAACTCGAGAACTTAAAAAAAAACAGTGAAGCTCTTTAAGGAAATTCAAAGGTTTTAAAAGTTGCATTTAACATTAAAGATAACAAGAACTCAATGATTAAAAATACCCAAAAATAATGCGGAATCATATAGCTTGGTTATCAGATTTATTCACCCCATGGAGCAAACATTTTTGATTGCAATATCAATGTTCTTGTCTCATTTCACTTGTTTTTCTTTAAAAAGACACTCTTCAATCTTAATATTTTTGCAAAATTTCGCTGAGATTAGGCGACAGTAAACTACAAAGCCTCAGCCTCAGCCTCAGTCTTGCTTAAATGCCTCAACTTGCTGTCAAGGTCCGAGAATCCGAGAATCCGACTCGCCTCGCCTCGGAACACTTGTTGGGCATTAAAAAGTTCAATAGCTCCGAGTCCGGCAGCGTCCGCCTGGAGTCTCGTCAAACCCTATCATCCGTACAGTCTTCCTGGCCGAGGTGCTGATTACCGCCAGACAGATAAGACCCAGAACGTAAGCCAAATTCAATAACTCACAGAGCAGTATTTGGGGCTTATCTCCTTCGCCCTCTCTCGAAACTCTCTAGAGCCCAGTTCCTAGAGATCAATTGCATAAGCCTAACCGCACGCACTTGGCCGGGGGATATTTCGTAATTAACCGGCCCCCAGGTCGCACCTGTGCACCTCCGTCAGGTGTAGGGGAGAAGGTCAGGCGGCCTGTGCGTCAACTACACGGGAAACAAATATTTAGCAGCACTTTGGTAAACTTTCCTCAGTGAAACTAACTCATTTAGGTTTTCTACGAGCTACGAGCTACGAACTATAAAAAACATAACATTGTATACGAGCCAAAGCTATGAAACCTCCCCGGACTGGTGCTCTTTCCTTGTTTACCTCGTTATCAACTATTTTTTAAAGGGAAAAAGATCGGATCGATCTTGGAAAGCATCGAAGTGCCTTCTGTTCTGCCCCGAATGCTAATGGAATGGCACAAACACCATCCGCTTGCCTCCAAATGTGTGTGCGCGCTCCAGTTTGCGTTGGCCGCCGGCCTTTGATTTGTAAACCAAATAGTTTTCCGAGCTGTTTGTTTATTTAATTAGTATTTGGCTATCCATCCGCGCTATGTACTGACTGTGGTGTGGAGCAGTGAAATCACCGCCGTGCCCGAGATCCCAGACTCGAGACTCGAGACTAGAGACTCTCTGCAAGGTGTCCGCGTAGCATGCTCTCAATTGCCGGACAGAGACATCCCTCCAGTCCAATTTACCGCCTCAATTTAAAAATAGATTCTCCCCTGTCTGTGCAGCGTTTATTTTCAATCTCGGCTCAAGTGTCCGCGTCTCGCGAAGATCGCGCCGCTCGCCGCTCGCCGTGTGCCCCCGTGGACACCCAGTGCGTCGTCCGAGGCGAGGCTAATGGAGAACAACAAGCCAGTCAGCCAGCCAGCCAACTCCAATTCCATCTCAAATATTTGCCATCGGATTCCGGTCTATTACTCACGCAGCCCAGTGCCGCTGTGTATCCGAATATTAGGCAGATGGAATCGGATTTCGCAGAAAACCATTTAGTTTCCACGAGCTCATAAAGGGGCAGCCCTAAAATAATAATGGCCTCTGGAGTCCCTTGGGAATCTTACGCTGTTTGTGTCGCCAAAGAAATAATATAGGACTATACTTATCTCCATTTGAAAAATTTAAAATATATATATATATATTAATGTCATATTATAATGTTCCCCTTACTTTAAAGTACTAAATGTAAATGGTTTTACTTAATGATCATTCTCATAGATTATACAAATATGTAAAGGGGATTATTATATTTAAATAGGGCACATGTACACTCATAGGAGAGAGGGAATCTTTTTTCTGTGCTCCCCTGCCTAGTTTAGATCAGATGAGTAATATTTACCGGCACGTGCCACCAATTCAAATAACGCTCCCCTTTTTTTCTCACAGAGAGAGAAAGATTCCCATGATCACCGCCGCTGACTGAAGGAACACCTTTCGGATTGGGATTTAGAGTCTGACTAGAGAGCAGCCATGCTGACGCACACGATGACGAAGCGCAAGACGCTGATCTTTGCCTGCTTCGGGATTGCTCTGGGGCTGTGCATTGGCACCGTGCTGAAGAACTACCGGGCGCTGGAGTACGTGAAGCGGTGCAATCAGCGGCCGACGCACCTGAAGTCGCCGGCAGAGATCATTGGGCTGCGGGAGGAGGACACCATCCAGAACTCGCAGCGCAATCTCGTCTTCGTGGGCGTGATGACGGCCAAGAGCTTCCTGGAGGGCAGGGCTCGGGCCGTGTACGATACGTGGGGCAAGGAGGTGCCCGGCCGGATGGCCTTCTTCAGCTCCGAGGGCAGCTACTCCGAGGACCTGCCTGTGGTGGGGCTGCGCAACGTGGACGATCGCTATCCGCCGCAGAAGAAGTCCTTCATGATGCTGCACTACATGTACGAGCACTACATCGACCGCTTCGAGTGGTTCATCCGGGCCGACGACGATGTCTACATGGAGCCGGACAAGCTGGAGCGCTTCCTGCGCTCCATTGACAGCTCGAAGCCGCAGTTCATCGGCCAGGCCGGCAAGGGCAACACCGAGGAGTTCGGCCTGCTCTCCCTGGAGTTCGACGAGAACTTCTGCATGGGCGGGCCCGGGGTGATCCTCAGCAGCGAGACGCTGCGCCGCGTCGCCCCGCACATTCCCACATGCCTGAAGAACCTCTATAGCACCCACGAGGATGTCGAGGTGGGCAGGTGTGTGCAGAAGTTCGCCGGGATACCCTGTACCTGGAACTATGAGGTGGGTTTGTCACAGCCCCTGAACTCTTCTTCTGTTTATATTATGCATATAGTATATACCTCTTTTTTAACCCACAGATGCAGTACATTCTTCGCCACAACTCCAGTGGCCGGAATGCGTACACTGGCAAGCTGAAGAGGAAGGAGATCCACAACGCCATCACCCTGCATCCCATTAAGCAGGCGCCGCTCATGTACCGACTGCACTCCTACGTGCAGGTGAGTCCTAATAAGATATAGAGTCAGGTTGTCTGGTTTTAAGTCCCTCACTCAGTTGCCTTACCTGTTGGCAAGCAGAGAGAGAAACTATAAACCCATTTGAGGAGATATTTATAAAACTTGTCAGAAAATCTCTAAGGACATTTCTGTTTCTCCCGAAAACCAGGGTCTGAAGGCCGAGGAGATGCGCCAGGAGTCGCTGCTTCTGCATCGGGACATCAAGCGGATGGCCAAATACCTAGAGGTGCCCGACGAGAGCACCTACATGCTGCCCAGTGCCTCACCCGAAAGCGACACCGGCAAGAGACACTTCCAGGACCACAACATACTGGGTAAGTCCATCTACCGAACATGATGTTTATTTCAAAGAACTGCGAACACAAAATTTACACATATGTGAGTAACTAAGGAGAACTGGGCGCCGTGTGCCGCTCTAGAGCTGGCTGCTGAACCTGGTTGCAGAGGGTGACCCCACCGCCGAGGCAGGCGGCATAGCCCATCAGGTGGGGCAGCAGATTCTGCTCCATGACGCCGCCAAAGAGATGCGCCTGCGGTCCCATGGCAAACACAGCCACATCCTCGCCAGAATGGACGCCCTTGCGTCCCTTGATATAGCTAGGAGTGAAGGAGGCTGCGGGGGAACCAGAACAGGTCAAAACTGATCCTAATTGCCACTAACTCACTCACTTGGACTCAGCGTCTTCCTGGGACTCGACCGGCGGCCGCCCGTGTCCAGGCTCTGCCACTTGCCGACGGCGTAGTTGAGCGTGCTGTACGGCACTCCGTCCAGGTCGCGCTGCTGCTCGTCCATGCCGAGAATGGGTGTTCCCCGCCCTGCGCCGCCGGCCATGCTGAGCGTGTGCGAGTGGTCCGAGGTGACGATCAGCAGGGTCTCGCGTGGATCGGTCATCTGGACAGCCGTCTCCACGGCGGCATCGAACTCGAGCGTTTCGTCGAGAGCATAGCCCACTCGCGTCTCGTGGTGGCCATGGTCGATCCGCCCGCCCTCGATGAACAGGAAGTAGCCCTGGCCCTCCACCCGACTCCTATGCTCCAGCTTCTCCAGGGCAGCCGCTGTCATGTCACTGAGACGAGGCTGCTCCTTGGACGCGGCTAGGTGGTAGGGCATGTGGTTGTCACTGAAGATGCCCAGCAGGCTGCCGGCGGATCCGGAGCAGTTCTTCAGCGTCCCAAGCGAGTGGCAGAAGCATCCGTCCGGATTGGACTGCCGCCACTGGAGCAGCAGATCCTTGCCATCCCGCCGCTCGTCGGCGAACTTGCCGAGACCGCCGCCAAGGATCACCTGGAAGTTGCGGCCCGGCTCCTCCTCCATCAGCTGGCGAGCTATCTCCAACTCCTCGCCGCGCCGACTCACGTGGGCATAGCCACCGGCGGGACTGGCATCCGTCAGCCGGGTGGTGGTTACCACTCCAGTGGCCATGCCCGCCAGCTGGGCCCACTGCACCACGGAGTCCACCAGCTCTCCACTGGCACTTTGGCCGACGCAGCCGGCGCGGGTCTTAACCCCGCCCAGGTAAGCGGTGGATGTGCAGGCGGAGTCCGGAATCTGGGCGTCGACGCAGTACGTCTTGCTGAGGCCAGTGTAGGGGAAGCGCTCCACCGCAAGCAGCGCCTCCTCTCCGCTCTTGCCGCGACGCTGTCCCTTGAGGATGCGGGCGGCCGTGAGGGTAGTGACCGATAGGCCATCAGCTAGGAGCAACACCACGTTCTTTGCGCGGCGACTATCCACGACGGAGTCCTTCGTCCGGGCTAAACGCTCTTGCAGCTGCTTCTGTGCCTGGCGCATCCAGAACGCGGCAAGCTGCTCCTCCGGCGGCTCCACGTCCTCCACAGCGGCCAGGCAGAGAACAGACAGGGTGAGGGTGAGCAGCGTCAGTAGGACTGGTAACTGGTTGGCTTTGGACGACATCTTGACTGGGGCTTTCCGGCCCGGCAAATGCGAATCCGATCTGACAACCGGCGCCGTTTTAAAGGCCAACTACGTCGGCGGGGGATCTGGTATGTCGGTAACCACCTCCTGAGCTTGAACCCATTCCCCGGGGAGTCTGGCCAAGAGATAACCTAGTTTAGCTTACAATACTTTCGACATTATCCAATTGTAGCCACGAATCCGTCTCATTATATTCGGTTTTCTTGGCAGGAATCAGTCCGGAACTGAACAAATTTGTGCCAGGCAGCACCGACGACCTGCTGGACTGGTCCTTCATCGCCCGCAGCCTGTACTCGGCCAGCTCGGCCAATCCCAAGCAGAAGATCGACTCGGCTATGCGCGAGGGGCTCGAGGACGTCATCACCGAGGTGATGGAAAACATCAACAACTACTCTCGGCAGCGGGGACGCGTCATCGAGTTCCGGGAGCTGCTCTACGGCTACCATCGGTTGGACGCGCTGCACGGTCAGGACCTTATCCTGGACCTGCTTCTCATCTACAAGAAGTACCGCGGCAAGAAGATGACGGTACCGGTGCGGCGGCATCTCTACGTGCAGAGGGCCTTCACGGGCATCTTTGTGAAGGAGTTCGACGAGGACTTTTACAATGTCACCCTGCAGCAGAGTAAGGAGGAGGAGTCTTCAGGCTAATAAGCCCATATTCTGACCTTTTTTCTTTTTCGCCGGACCAGGTCTCTTGGGAAGCTTGTTACAGAACGGAATGGCGCGGCTGAGCAGTCACTTTACTATGCCCAGCGGACTGTTGCCGCCGACGCAGGACAAGATCGTGTTCGTTCTGCCCATCGCTGGACGCCTGGGCACCTTCGAGCGTTTCCTACGCACCTACGAGCGGGTCTGCGTCCGCGGCCAACAGCACTGCGACCTGCTAGCGGTGATCTTCGGCTCGCCGGATGAGCTGGGCGACCACCTGCAGCTGCTCCATGACCTGCACGCTCGGCATGTTTACCAGCAGGTGAATTGGATCCAGCGAAGCAGCACTTTCTCGCGCGGCGTAGCCCTGGATGTGGCGGCGCGCTCCTCGTATATCCGGCAGGAGGACATCATCCTCTTCATCGACGTGGACATGGTGTTCGAGGTGGAGACCCTGCAGCGGGTGCGGATGCACACACAGAGGGGCAAGCAGGTGTACCTGCCCATCGTCTTCAGTCAGTACGATCCACAGAGGCGTGGTGGATCTGGAACTGGAGCTGGTTCGGGTGAGGAGGAGCCGCCCATAATCGACGATGAAAGCGGCTACTTCCGACAGTTCGGTTTCGGTATATGTGCCATCTACAAGTCGGACATCCTGGACGAGGACATCAACGGCTTTGACAAGGACATCACCGGCTGGGGCCTGGAGGACGTCAAGTTCCTGGAGAAGATAGTGCGCGTGGGCACGCGGCAGCGCGGTTTCCTAACCAACACCGCCGAGCTGCCCTTCGACTACAACGAGGCCGCCGAGCAGTGGCGCCGGCTGAGCGTGTTCCGGGCCCCGGATCCCACGCTGGTTCACATCTACCACGACATTAGCTGCGACATCCAGCTGGATGCACCGCAGTACAACATGTGCCTGGGCACCAAGGCCAACTCTCTGGGCAGCACGCGGCTGATGGAGCAGCTCTTCCACAGTAGTCCGCAGAATGTCCAGTTCGCCGCCGACTTTAATCGCCAGAAGCAGCAGCAGCAGCAACAACAACAGCAACAGCAACAACAGCAGCAGGCCAGGTGATCCCATCCCGATCCCGATCCAGATCCAGTGATCCCGCCAGCGATCCTGCCACATAGTATTACGCTAAATGTGTCACAAATGAGAGTGTGTGAGAGTGCCAGTGTATGCCAAATTAATTAGTTAGTCGCTAATGCTAAGCTAGACTAAATAGTCCGAGGAGGACCTTGGCTAGGACCATAGATGATAGCCAATGATGGCCACGGGCTAATCCTTCTAAATTGCAATGAAACCAAAAAGCAAGGTAAACAAATTATTAGAATTTTCAAAGTATTTCTATAAAATAATCAAGGAAGTTTAGAAAAATGTTTAAAACATATTGGCAAATGAAAAACTAAAAACAAGCCATAAAACAGTTCAAATTGTAATAAACATCAAATATTTTGGAAGGTAGAGCTTCAAGGATAAAGCCATTATTCCAAGTCTTACCGATCACTGTCAATTAAGAGTCCTCGCATGTTTAAACGCTTTATGCAATTAAATAATAAATATAATTGACTTAATTAGCAAAACGGGGTATTCCAATTAACCGAAAATAGTCTTGATAATTGCTATGCATTCGCAAGTTACCATTTAATACTTGAATTTCCATCTACGACTTAATTTTATAAAACATTAGTGTTTAAATTATTTAAGTAAAATGAGTTTCTTATCCCCAATTAAAAAGATATGGTTCGGTTCAATATTTAGAGTTTGTATTTAGTCACAAGGCTTCAATTCCTGAAAAAGAGGAATGTGCCTTAGAGATCTTTGTTAAATAAACATTTAGACTCCTTAAAAATTGATTAAAATTTACAGTTTGCAGACTATTTTCAGTGGAGAGGTACAATTATGTTACCTAAATGCTAATTTATTATACATCACATTTGTTTCTTTTATTTTTTAATAACCCAAAATACTGATCGACAGTATTTGGTTTATTACGAGTCAATTACGAGCTAAAAAAAAGTCATGCACCTCATTTAGATATAGTCCACGGGCTCGATGCCGAGCACGGCCAGCACCACATTAAGGACCTGACGCACAACCATGATGAGATACACTCTGGCGTACAGAATCGGCGACAGCTGGTCGCGCTTCTGGACGAGCACCTTCTTGTGCCGATAATAGCGACTGGTGACACCGGCCAGACTCTCAATATAGCGCACAAACTGATGGATACCGCACGAACCCTGCGGCAGCTGTTCGAGCAAGGACTCGAGTACATCAGGGAAGGGCAGTACATAGCCGTAAATCAACTGCCAGTCCAACTACAGTCAGGGTGAGTGCCAGAATTATGAGACAAATATTGTAGAATAAAGTAAAGGATCAGAAAGTAAAGCTTACATCATCCTCCAGAACGCTGAGATCGATCTCCTCTAGCGGCGGCAATGGATCATACACACCGGCCGTCACCTGCATCTCAAAAGTGCGCAGCAGCGTTTCCAGGCGCGCTGAGTTGTACAGGATGTAGGAAGCCCCCTTTGAGCTGCCTAGTCCGTTGCGCACCAGAGTGGCGGCGGTCTGGTGGCGCACTCCGGCCAAGTCAACAATCACGGCAGCTGCTCCCAGGCGCTTCATCAAGGTATCCATGTTGGTAAAGCCCGTCGGGCGGATGCCATTGCGGTGCATGGCCACTTGGCGCATGTGCATGGTGCGCAGCCTGTCATCGGAAAAGAAAGAGATGAGCAAACATGAGTATGAGCAGGATGGGATTATTACTTGGAAGAGAAAGAGTTGAAAAGCTCAAAAACTGATGCAAGTAAAACAAGTAACATCAAAAAAAGAGCAATATATGAGCAAGACTCCCACATCTGTGCACACTCACTCTAGGTAGGTATCTACGGTCATCTTGGTGGCAGTCTTATGCACGGGCTCCACAACGGGTCCACTAACGAGGCAGACATGATCCTTCAGCTGCTGCTGATTGCATTTCTGCAGTTCCACATAGACTCGAAGGGTGTCCTTAGTCTGATCCTTTGGCTCGACCAGACGCCAGGGCGAGTACTCAGCCAGACGACGCATAATATCATATAGCACCTGCAAGCGGTAGAAGCGCAGCTCCTGGGAGCCCTCGCCTTCTGAGCCAGTGCTCTGCAGAATCAAGCTCAAGGTGGGTGAGTGCTCAGTCTTGCCGCGACGACCATAATCTCCGGCCTGCGAGAGCACCGTCTTGAGGACATACTCTATGATCGGTCGGCGCTGGAAGCTCAGGGTGTAGCGCCCCACGGGCAAAGGAGTGACCTCCTTGAGTGGAAAGCTCCACTTGGCGGCTTGCTGGATCAGCGCCCGACGCCCCTCGTCATCAGGCAACAGATCATCCGTGGCACAACGCAACTGGCGTCCTTGCTTCACCACGAAAGCCTGCCAGAAGCGAGCCTTGGCGCAAATGCTGAGGTCTCCATTATCGGTCAGACCCAACGTGTGGAAGCGGATTATATCGCCGCAGTGGCGCAAGCGTAGCGGAGGCAGTGCTTCGTCTCCCGCAGCCACAGTGAAGAAGTCAAAAAGGTACTGACTAACCTGATATAATGGACTATTGCAATCCATATTTAAGAATATAGAAAAACCGAAAAAAAAAATCACGTCCTCCCCGTACAAATTACAAAAACGGTTTCGATGTCTAGCTGTCAATTGACGACTGACTATCAACTCTCGGACTATCGATACCACACTGTTCTCATATCGTCGTTTCAAAAATCGGAATAAGAATATATCGTCAAAAATTCCACAAGTGCCTGACCTTCGGTAATGAACATTCTAAGCATACGAATTTTTTAATAAATAAGTTTTAAGTGTGTATTTCTTATATGATTTCCATTAATTATTCCTTGTGTGTTTAATTCCTTCATTTCAAATTAGTTAATTGAATAATTTGCACGTTCCTGATCAAAGTAGTCCCTGGAATGAATGTCATTAGCTTTTGTGATATTAAAAATATATGGAACTTACTACTTTTTTTACAAGCTCTTACGAAATCTAGAAAAATAACGAAAGTACTTTATTTTCATATTTACTTGTGTGCAATAAGCTCTTGTTTCAATAAACAAGTTTTTTTATTACCTTTTTTGGTTAAAAAAAGAGTAAATAAATAAAATGTATAATTGTTAATAGTTGCTAAAATATAATTTAAGAAAATGTTATAATTTACTCAGCTGCTTATGCTTATTTAAAAATAAACATATTAAAAAATTTCAGCAGGTCGAGCCGATAGTTGCCTTCGCAGCGCGTGAGTGGCAGGTACAGGAAAAACGTGCAGTGCACATCTCTAACGCAAACGAATAAATAGCAACACAAGTTGTTTGTGTTTTTTTCCTGGCTGTGTGCGTCGTCTGTGGAAATTGGCAATAACTTGAGGAATCGCGGTGCTAGAGCTTATGCCCTAGATCCGACCAATGCCAAACAACCTGGAATCGCGGGTCGTGGACCTGGGCGTGGCCTGCTTAGTTTGCCTGACTGAGGAGCCTGGCGGCAGCTCCATCTACGGACAGGATCTAGAGCCACCACACATGCTCATCCTGGACAAGATCCGGAGCTGCACCGGCCTGCAGTTGGAGTGCGCTGCCTTCGCACACCTGCAGGGCTGGCCGGACAAAATCTGCCAGCAGTGCCACATCGAGCTAACGGTGGCCTATCGCTTCCGCGAGAAGTGCGCAACCGTGGAGAAGCTGTTCCAGTCCGCCGCCGGCCTCACCCCGCTGCAGCTGGAGCAGCAGCAGCAGCAGCAAATGCAGCTCAAGCTGGAACTAGAGCAGCACCAGGTGCGCCTGCCCGCCACGCTGAAGATCAAACGCCTGGAGATGGAGCCAGTTTCCGCATCCGGTGGCTCCGTAAGCAATGAACTGGCAACGGCAAGTGGCACGACCACCACGTCCCCATACTACCAGGAAATAGTAGAAGAGGAGGAGGAGGTGGATGACGAAGAGGAGGCCGAGGCGGTGGCTTCCTCGGTCGATGCTGTCACTCTGCTGCCGGACGAAGCCATGGTCCTGTCGCTGGCCGATCTGGATGAGCCCGATCCCATCAAAATGCGGCTAGAAGACGCCACCTCCGAGGACGACCAGGAAGAGGAGGACAAGCTGCTTGCCCTGACCCCCTGGGATAACGATCAGACGCCGGAGCACCTGTACGAAATCGAGACGCCGATAATGGAGGAAGAGCTGCCCCCACCTCCGCCGCCGCCTCCGCCGATGCGTACCCAGCCACCCATTCAGCTGAGGAAGCGGACCTACCGCCGCGTCTTTCCCATTATCAAGCAGGAGGCCGGAGTTGCGGCTTCCGAGCTGGACACTGAGTTCGTACCAGTGGTTAGCTCTAAGCGTCGCCCCTCTGAACGCTCGCCGAAGATCTGCGACGTGTGTGGGAACACGTATAAGTACCAGCACGCTCTGAACGCCCATATGAGGCGGCATAACAACGAGCGTCCGTATCCGTGCGAGGTGTGCCAGAAGGCGTTCATCTCGAACGTGGAGCTGCGCCGCCACATGCGCGTCCACACCGGCCAGAAGCCGTACGGCTGCCGGTTCTGTGAGCGCCGCTTCTCGGACTTTGGCAGCAGCAAGAAGCACGAGCGGATTCACACCGGCGAGCGACCGTACGTGTGCGAGGTGTGCCATAAGGGATTTGCCTATGCCCATGTCCTGTCCGTTCACCGGCGCACGCACACCGGTAAGAAGCAGTTTCAGTGCACCAAGTGTGACAAGGGATTCACCAAGAAGAGTTATCTGTCGGCTCATATGGAGCAACATCGTGGCACTGGATCTGGTTCAGGATCTGGAGATGTAACAGGAGGAGGGGGAGCATCGGGATCCGGTTCCGCTGACGTTGGCAACCTGCGTCTGCCTGTACGCAAGCCGGAGGCATTCTCCCTGGACTCGGTAGTGCTTGGCGAACAGAATAAGGTTCTCGAGGAGTGCATTGTCACCAATGACTTCATGTTCAACGAGGAGGACGAAGACGGGGGCGATGTGGAGGATGAGGAAGACGAACAGGACGGCGACGAGGAGCTGGAGCATCACGAGTCGTATCCGCCGCAGCCAGACTTCGACGACGTCGATGGCTACCAGAGTGTGCGATCTGTCAAGGAGCTTGTGGGCGACCTGCTCGATTCCGAGGAGTTCGACGACGAATCCAAATATCTGATCGACTAGTATTACCCTATGGACAAGTCTCCGCTATACTAAATACTAAAAAACCACCACCCCACCCCCGTAGATGTTAAATGTTAGTTGGCAAACTTAGAAACTAATTCTAAGTTCCGCAATCTGTGTAAATAAATTGAACATATTTGGATTAAAATCAACACACGTTAAGGTGAATGTCTACAAATTTTCGAGATCTATATCAGCAGTTAAATGTAGACATATATTAATTTAATATTATCTCATAAAGCTTTACTTTATAATTGTACTATCGCTTCAATTATTATTTTCAATTGCGATAAGTAGACATCCCAGTCTCGACTTGAGACCTCTTTTGAGACCTTGAGACCTTTTGTCTTTCACCTTACTTATAAGCACGTAGAGACCCAAGTTTAATAACTATAAGTTCCCCCACGAAACCCACAAATAATTCCGCCGAATTGTATTTCTAAGCAAACTGTGTAAACAAAACAGCGAGAAGACATGCTTTCCGAGCAAAAGAAGTCACAAGAACAAGGTCTCTGGTCTCGGTTTTATGCCACGAAATCGTATTTTCGGCTCCCCTAAAAACAACTGTGCAAATTGGCGGGGAACACAGTGAAGTCACCAATAAGTAGACCGGAAGCGACGACGTGTAAATTCTATCTAGTTTATTACAGGATCGGGTTAGTCAAGTATCAGTATCATTTATCAAGTATCAAGTATAGTTAGTAATTCGCTCTTCTCCATTCTTCAGTTAGGGTATTTGTGACCAGGATGGGGCAATTGTTCTAGGGTGATTTATAGTCCGTGGTAACCGCCGACCACTGTATATCGGCGAGAACTGAGCTTGGCCACGTTCTTGAACCGGTTTCGGCGGGGAACACTCCGGCCGGGGTCAACGATTCGCCCTTCGGCGAGGAAGCCGGGGCATTAACATATCTCATAGTTTAGTCGGTGTACAAAAAATATATATATGTGTATATTAAATATATTAAAATTTAGACGGTAGGGCGAGGCTGAGGAATTGAATCCAGAACTCCAGTCATCCAGAACTCCACATGGAACAATAAAACTTGAACATCGCACGCCGCCGCACACACACACGGAGCTGGCAGCTGACTAATCCTCGAAGGTGATGCGCCCGGGGCCATGGTTCTTCATGTAACGCCTGTAGGCCTTGTAGCGCGGATTCTCCGCCAACTTTTTTTTCATCTCTTCGTCCTGCTCCGCCTTCCAGGACACGAAATTGTCACGTTTCCACAGCTCGAGATGCAGATACTCCTCGATTAGCTTATCCTCCTGCGCCTCGAACTGGTGCTGGCCCATGCCCAGGTTCCGGCGTATAAGGTGCAGCTTCTGCTCCCTGCCATAGGGCTGCTTCATCACCGTGTAGCGCCAGAACCACTGGGCATGCCATACGATGAACGTAAGTATCGTGTACGGGCAGATGATCAGCTGCACCCACAGCACATCCCATAGCGTCGGCTTCGCATAGCCGCCCTTCACGTCCATCTTCTCCTCGATCACCCGCCGGATGATCCGTTCCAGCTCCTCCCGCTGATCCGTCTTTGACATGCGATTCTTGCCCTTCTTCTGGATTCGCTCTTGGATTTCGTCGCGGGCAATGTCCAGGGCCTGATTCCTGTACTTGGGCACCGTGGCGAAGTACTTGATGGCCGAGTCGTAGCGCTGCCAGCCGGAATAGTATTGGATAACGGACACAATGGTCAGCACCACCACGATAACCACGCGCACGTCCACCTTGGGGGCCACGCGGCGACGGTAGTAGCGGTAGTAATGCGCATAGTACGCATCCGGGTTGTCGAGCATGTAGTCATAGTCCGTGCGCGACTCCTCGTCCCTCAGAATCTCATATGCGGTGGCTACCAGCTTGAACTGCGTCTCCGCCGTCGCCTTGGCCTCCTCGCCGCGATGCAAGTCTGGATGATAGCGCTTGGCTAGCTGGCGGTACGCCTTGCCGATCTCAGACTTGGAGGACTCTCTGGTGACGCCCAGCACATCGTAGCAGTTTTCCTTGCCGCAGTACAGGCCTTCCAGCAAACCGAGGGCCACCGTTGGCAGCAGGGCCAATACTAGGAGCAGTCCTTGCGCATGCATTGCTGATCGTTGATCGCGCTTTCTCTCCCAAAATCGGATCCGGTCGAACCGGGACACGTGGAGCGGCTGCTGGGCTGGGCCTGGACTGTGCTCTGCGACCGCAGTTAACTGGGCACAGCTGGCAGTGGTTGTGGTGTCGGATGCGAGCAACTAGTGGCGGTCGTGTTGGCGCTCGCGTCCGTCTGCCCGGCTGAAGTGGCTTTTTAGCCAGGTTCAACTTGTCCACCAGAGCGTTAGAGATGTCAAAATATCACCGACGATAGTAATGTAATCGATGATGTGCTTAGAGTTTAATTTTAAACTGTCGCGATAGTTAAACAAACAAATATTCATTTTATTTTATTTAAGCATCTATATTTGAAACATTTAAAAAAAAAAATATTTATTTAAAAGCTGAACATAAAAAACATATTTTAAGACCCAAAAATACGTATCTCCCGAACAGCATATTTTGGCCAAAAATAGAATGACAGCCAAATGCCGTTCATATTCCGATTCGCCGTTAAATTCTTAATTATTTAGAAATTAAATATGGGAAAAACAAAGAAA